>VDFB02171591.1:0-162434 GCA_007258455.2 Sequoia sempervirens
CCTTCAACTCCACAGCTGATTGTGTTCTAAAGATATAGCATTTATTCCACATACACATCACACCCTTCTTAATTTGTACATTAGATGATATATGGTTTCATGCAACTTTGATTCTGATTACTTCCTCTCTCTTTCACAATTAATGTTCAATCAAATCCATTACACATTTATCACGTCCTCCTACTCCAACACAAAGAATGTTCAATTAAATCATTTCACATACAACATGTGATTTTTCTTTGATATGATCTTTATTTCACACGCACCACAATCAACTTTGAATGGGATGTCTAATATATAAACTACTCAAAGATTGCAACTATAGATAATCACAACTTTTCCTTTTCATCTTTCAGTCACACCCTTTTAGATATGCTTCTTAACTAAATCGATTTTTCCTTGACTTAATTATTTTTCTGTTTACAAGCAAAACATAATTCTTCTTACGCATTCTTTTTAAGATTATTTTATGTGTCTTTTAGAAAGACGTATGCATATAGTTTTAAGGAACACGTTCTTTTAGTTGTCTTTTGATGAAAGACGTCCTTGATAAACCAACACATCTCTTCCATAAATGACACTTAGATGTTTCTAGAAAATACGTCCTTTGTGATAACCTTTGACTGAACACGTCATTTAGAGAGTTGTATTCATTTATTGCGAACTCTTCATAAAAAGCACGACCCTCAAAATGCACCCCTTAACTTGTAAATTGATGTTTGGTTAATTCTGAAGACAAACAAAAGGACATATCCCTTCATTCGTCATTTTCTTTTAGTCGCACCAATTCTCTGAAGACGTGTATTTAGAATAAAGACGTGACTGTAGGTAAACAATAGATTAACAAAATAGTTTGTTATCTCCATATTGCTTTACTAATTAATTTCAATTTGTGGCTGATATCCAAACTTTTTATTTTGATTTGTAGCTATCTGTTTCATACAACTTGCGACCTGTAGATGATATTCATCAGATTTTGATAACATTCATCAGATTTATTTGATCTTAAATTTTGATTTGACCAGCTCCACAGTAACACTCAATTTCGACCTGTAATATGGCATCTTTTATTTGAGGTTGAAATCTTATGCATTCTTAAGAGGATCGAGTCCAAAGCTCCTTAATATTTGTGATCAAACCTTGGTCCATTTTCCTCAACAATCTTCACCAATCTTATTCAACTTTAATCAAACTGATCTGTTTATCTTTAACAGTATATTGTCATGACATCAATGACAATACTTTAATAGTATTCAAATCCTTGTTCTCTTCAAATAACTGCTGGTATATCTACATATAATTTTTCTTCAAAAACTTCACTCAATCTCCACATTCATTGATATGTCTTCATAAATACATGCTTTCTTAGATTTATATATATATACTTGTCAAATCCTCAATATGATATCTTCAATCATGCCCTTGTAATATGTTATCTTTAGTCGTGCTTATCTTGACATCAATGACTCCACTCTTTTCACTTTGACATCAATGACAACATTTCCAACAAATCTATATCAAGCTCCTATGACAAAATCTTAAATAATGAGTTCTCCATGTATCCAAAATCTTCTAATTACCACTATTTTATAGCTAAGAATGTTAAATTTAAATATGGATTTGTAATTTTTTTTAATTGCTTTTTCAAATAAAAGATATAAACCATAATATATTAAATTTCACAAGTATTTTGCATGATTTAATTTAACAATGAGTTTAAGGCACAAATTACTTGTTCACACCATGTTTTAGTCACACAATAAAATATTTTCAAAGTTCTATAAAATTCTACCTTTTTTAAATCTATCAAATTTAGAATTCATAAAACTTTACTTCAAATTGATAAAGGAGAGTTTGCCCACATAAACATATAATGCTTTAAAACCAATTGAATTGATTTGTTCAAGAATTGCCAAACAATTTACTTATTTTATTCATGTTTTAGACCTACATATTATCATTTCTCTTTGACTACATACCATAGTTATATCTAATTTATTCTAGAATTTAGGATTTTATAGCTTTGTAAAACTTGTCACTATATTATTACCTTCTTTAATAGAGAAAAAATAAGAAAACTAATCAATTACAAAATGTATCTTCTACAAGTGGATAATCGACGATGAAGAAAAGAGAAAAACAAGATTTACCCTCAACTCAATTTTCATTTAAAAAAAAAAAATTACATGTATGGTTAAATATCTCTAAATTATGGATTTCTCATATAACAACATTGTATTTCCCTACATAAAAATTCTAGGCCTTAAAAAGAGGACCTTCAAAAAAGACATAGTGAAGCCCTTATGTTATTTTGAGTGATGCAAACTTGATACTTCTTGTTCAAAGCAATCTTATCAACATTGATTTTCATTGTATAGAAATTCCATGGCTTGAAAAGAGGAGCTTCAAAAAAGATGAAGAGATGCTTTTATGTATCTTTGACTAATGCAAATTAGATACAAATTGTTCCAAAGGGATTTCACTATTTCAAAAATAAAAATAAAAAATCCAACAAAATTATGCACCTTACTTGTATTATACAATACATATGTGTATAAATATAATTTTATATAACCAATTATATATTGTTGCAATTCATTTATGTTTTACCTTTAATTTTCTATCGGCGTCTCCCTTGAACCTCCTATGAGGTGCAAGTGCTAGTTACACTTAATTGACCTATCTCTCACTCTTAAAGGAAACTCAATTTTGCTTCACAAATATACCTATATTGTAATCATATACATACATAAAAAATAAAAAAAATATCGACCAGGGTAAGCGTAGAAAGAAAATCAGCCCTACAATGATTAGGTCTCAGCTTCGTGGAAACCCTAGCAATAACAGTAAGCGGCGGTGTTTGGCGCTATTTAACGGGACTGCATCCTAGGGTTTTTATTTATGCGCTTTCAAAAGCAGAGGAAAATTATGCTTCCATTAGAAAAGGTCATATCTGCTGTTAACCCTTTCTGAATTTTTATTTGTTTTCATTTGGGGGCAAACGAGATAGTATTGCAGCTCTGATGCTTCGATTTGTGCTATACATTTATCAAATGGCATGCCAAGGGTTTGAAATGACCTTGGGGTTTTGCTTTTCCGTTTCTGTTATACGTATTCTAGGGTTTTAAATACGCTTCCATGGATTTTTAAATCTGCGCCGTTTTAGGATACGTGGATCAGATAGATCCTGACTTTTTAACCTAGATGAGAAAAATAGGTTTGTTTTTGGTTTTGGAAGTGAAGGCTGGCAACAATCGTGTTGATCATAATGTAAAGATATGATTAAACACATGAGCAGCACAGCTAAATAGACTCAACCATCTTGACCGGATATGTCTGGTGTAGGCATTCTCCTTGTCTCGGTTGAAACATTTGTATGTGCTCATTGTAGTGTTGAAAGAGGAAGATTTTAATAGTTTCAAAGTCGGCGTTGTTTATAAGTATTACTGTACAAGTATGGACATTGGACGGCAATCTTCAACGAAAATGAAGGATGAGCTTAACCATCTGCTAGCTTTTCCTGGACTCATTTCATGGTGGGAGAGTTCACCAAGTGATTGCAGGGTATGTTCACTCCTCGGCTTCAGGGTTTGACAAACGGTTAATTAGTTGAACTGGTCGAGACATTTATCTTGACCCTGTAAAGCGTTAAATACAATGGTTTTGCACATATTTACGCGTAAAAGATTAATTTCTACGTACCTTTGGAGTCGGTGTAAAGATGTCCTGGAGTAAATAAAGATTAATTTCTTTAGATGCATGGTTTTGCACATCTTTATATAGATTTCATTAGATACATGTTTTAATTTTACATTAAAATTATTTAAAAATAAATATTATTTATTTGTATTTTATTTATTTATTCAACTTTTATTAAAATAATTTATTTTTTATCATAATAAAAATAGTAGCTATTTTTAAAAAAATATTATGTAAAAATAGTAAATAATTATCTATTTCGATAATTAAAAATATAATAAGTAATATAATTTATTTAATTATTATTTTTTAATAATAACGTAACAAATCATAAAAATATTCTAAGCTTTATATGGATAAAAGAAATGATTATTTCAATTATTTTATAATATATTTAAATTATTTTTTATTAATTTATCTAATTATTTAATTTTGAATAATAAAATGACAAATCATAAAAAATGTCCTAAGAAAAAAATCACTTCAATTATTTTACTTGAGAATTGCATCTAATTGATTGAAATATATATGTTTTAATTTTGTGAGATATTTATATATTTATTTTATTTATCTAGGAATTATTTTATTTTATTTATTTAATAGTTATTTTATTTCTAGTTTATTTAGTTAAGAGTTATTTTATAATATATATATATTTTTTTTATTAATTTATTTAATTATTTAATTTTTAATAATAAAATAACAAATCATAAAAAATATCCCAAGCTTTATACAATAAAGAAAAAAATCACTTCAATTATTTTATTTGAGCATTGCATCTAATTGATTGATTGGAATATATATTTTAATTTTGTGAAATATTTATTTTATTTATTTAGGAATTATTTTATTTTATTTATTTAATAGTTATTTTATTACTAGTTTATTAAGTTAAGAGTTATTTTATAATATATTTAAATATTTTTTTATTAATTTATTTAATTATTTAATTTTTAATAATAAAATAACAAATCATAATAAGCCACTTTGAGGGGAGAGGATATAATACCATAACGCTAAGTATTCGCTTTGCAAAATTTCGGCGCTATGAGCACCTCTCCTATCGCACTCTCAAAACCTCCCTCTCCTTCCGATGGCGATCTCCATGGCATGCATCGTGCATCCGGTGCTCTCGAGCCAGCTAGGTTTGGCGCTCCCGGGTACACTGGCTCGAAATCGCCTTCTAGCCAAATGAATTTCAGGGATGCCCTAAAGGGTGATGGCGGGGTTTCAGATTCGTTGTTGAGACGTGCGGGTATTCCAGCTCAACAATGCCATTCCTCTACTAAATCTTGCATCGGTGAATCGAAGGTGTCTTTGCATGGCACTCGACATGCTCGTGCGCCTCATTTTGATCCTCCGCGGGTGAGCTCCAACCTGCATCGAAGACCCGATCTATGGACGGGTGCTAGTGGTGGGGTGTCAGTCTTGGATCAAGATGGTTGCAAGGGTGGAAAACCTCCCGTCTCCCCATCAATCACTCCCAATGCAACAAAAGCCATTAACAAGGTGTGCTCGCTTCCTGTGCGCTTATTTGCACTTGTCCCTGAGGTGGATTTGGAAGACTGTGTTGGCGATAGAGAGGATTATCTTCAGAAGCATGCGATAGTTTGTAGAATGACCAATTCTTGGCCCAGTTTGAGCGTTTTGCACAAATGGATCTCACAAAACTGGAAGGAGGTTATGAAAGAAGAAATATATATTTATCCCTGCGCTCGAGGATTTTTTATTCTAGAATTTAAGTCAACAGAAGACATGGATCTAGTGCTAAAAGCTGGCCCTTGGAAGTTTCAAGAGGAATTCAAATGCATGAAGCCTTGGTATGCCTCTTCTGATCCCCACACTGAAACCTTTACATCTGCCCTTCTTTGGGTGAGATTACCCTACCTTCCCCTTCAATTTTGGGAATTGGATTGTCTGAAAGCTATAGGCAACAGTTTGGGTAAGTATAATTGTATTTCCAATGAAACTGCCCATTATAGGAGTTCTACCTGCGCACGCCTATGTGTAGAAATGGATTTGTCTATTGGGCTCCCTGCGGAGCTATCATTAAAAGTGGGCAATAGATGCTCGAGACAACCAATAGACTATGATAAGATCGCCTTCAGATGTCGAAGATGCTTCTCTACTGCTCATTTTACTCATCAATGTCTTAAGGCGCACCTTCAGGAGAATGTCAATCAAACAAGAAGCAAAAAGTCTTCATGGTGGGTTGGGGTAGACACTCAACATTATGTTGTCTCTCCTGGACAACAAGATTCCTCTTCCACACAATCTTCTCAAGAGAACTCTTCAAAAGAAATTACAAACTCTTCAAGTGTTCAAATTGAGCCTTATGTTGAGGTCCCTCATAAGACTTTCACGGTGGAGGCCATAAATAAAACCGTCACAGCAAGCGACCCCGTGGCTGCCCCCTCTTCTTCATCGGAAAAATAAAATGTAAAACCTGTAGGAGATTTTGAGGTGGCTTTGGATAGTTCTGCTGGTGTTGGGATGGTGGACAACATTACTGAATCATCCCCTATTTGCAAGCCTCAGGAAGAATTACAGTGGACAAAAGTAAAGAGAAAGTGGGCCACTTGTGCAACATCAAGGCACCAAACGGTTGGAAGTTCCTCACCAAAGATGGAGGTTTATGGAAAAATGAATGCCTTCCACCCTTCAAAGGGTTTATTGGGTATGTGAACTCTAGTTATTCGTGGCTCAATGAGAGCAGTTGGGCCAAGGTGACGGTAATGGGAAGGTGTTTGGCAGTGATTTTTCATTACCTGCTATTGTAGTAGGGAAGGATCTGCGTGTTGGACTCTGCTGGTAGTTAAATGCACTCTGGCATGTTTTGCCATCTGATCTCAATGTAAATGGGCGCTATCCCCTTTGATAGCACTTACCTATAAAAATAAAAAAAATAAAATAACAAATCATAAAAAATATCCTAAGCTTTATACATATAGAAGAAAAAAATCACTTAATTATTTTATAATTATTTTATTTGAGCATGGCATCTAATTGATTGAAATATATATTTTACTTTTGTGAAATATTTATATATTTATTTTATTTATGCTACATATGCGACAATGAAGGCTTGGTGTTCAAGCTTTTATGTTGTGGTTGGATGTGTATGTCCCCAATCACATTTCTTGGTTGTACATGAATGAATTTGTTTTTATTATATTTTCTCTCAGTGCAATTGGCTAGAGTTATTTTATTTTAGTTTTTATTATATTTTAATATGGTAACTGTTTAATAACCCTTGTTAACATGCTCATGTTATTACACTCCATCTCTTAATTTAAAGGTTGGGTAGGAGAAAAAGTTTAAATTGGGGCAAAGTTAAAATCAACAAATCTAAAGATTGAGTAGAAGTTACACTCTGTAATGTTGTAAAATTGCACCCCTTGCAATTTCACATACATTCTTGCGTTTGCTTTAGCATCCACTCCCTTAGCATCTTGAGTAGGCTCATTTTGACCCCTACATCAGCTGTTTCCCTTCCCAAGATGCTTAAAATCCCTTTTCACCAGCTACCCTCATGTGTCAGCTTTTCGTTGAACCTTGGGCTTTTCCCATTCTTGTCGTTTTGTAGCGTGATGTGTCTGGAGACTAGCGTGCCGCGTGGACATCTGCACGGCGCACTAGTATCCTACAACATTTCAACGTTTAAACGACCATTTTCGTGCATGTTTTCCACTTGTCATATCATTTTGTCAATGGTAACGGCCCGGGACGCCCTAAAACGACTCAAGAAGCTTCTTTTCCTTAAATGCTATTTTTTCATTCCATTTGGTCTTTTGACTTCTCTCTAGCTTTGGCTCCTACCTTTTTGTAACACCCCTGCCACGAGACGCTAGAGGACAACACACTATTGCAAATGAATCACTTAACACTAATCTAACCTAAGTCCTCTAAGGTCCATGACTACACTACTTAGTTTCCCATTAGCTGACTAACAAGAAGCTATAAATCATTACATTAAATAAATGCTAACATCAATAAGGAATTACATCTAATCATCTCATTTAATCAAGTAATCAATGTGATACAACCATAACATGAATTTATAGAGATCAATTGATTCAATCCATTTAATTTACATATACAACATCTAATACATAGTCCATTCCATAATAGAGATTAACATCAATTTACACCATTACATTTATACATCTGAACAACACTATCTCCTCGTATACATGTGAGGAGTGTACATCAATTATGATACATGATACACCAAATTATGATACAATACAAGTGCAAAAGTAACAATCCACATGAGCTAGTACAATACAGAAGTTTTCAAACCAGGAGAAGTCACCACAATCATGAAAATGGAGAGGGAATCCAATGGAGAACAATGCACTTTCCACCCAACCATGTGGAACCCAAAGGTCCAATCCCCATGCTAGGAGATAGCAAAGGGTCCCACCAGCACAACTAGGCAAAAGACAATAGACAATACAAGGCTAACATGACATCAATGAACAAGTATAGTACAACTTCAAATGACAATAATATCACTTCTAGAGGCACACCACATCAAAAAAAGACACAAATCAAGAGGCTACTAGGTTGCCATAGGAGGAGTGTCATCGCATTGTCCTAACATGGGTTACCCTAGCAGTCTATCACCAATTGTCGACCCCCATCTATGGTTACCCAGACAGTCTCCTACTAGCCGCTGGCCCCATAGGGCAACTCATGCACAACCAATCTTCCTTTCGTGAGGACAAGGAAGATGGTCTTGCCAACCAGGCCTTCCCAACTCATCTCAAGCCTAAACAAATGCTTGAGCCATGAATGAGGTATTCACTTATCTTGATTAATGTCATTACTACCCAACCCCCTAGTTCATTTTAGGTTATCACTTAGTTACAAAACTCCCACATGGGTTACTTAGGCGCCACTTTGTGCGCCGACCCCCATTGAGAGCCACTCCCCTATTGACAACAAGGAGACCCCAAAATAGTAATCCAAGAGCAAAACCACTTGCACGATCACAAGAACTCATTATCATAAGCAACAAGGCGAGACGTGCCCCTTCTTGCTTACAAGTTCCAAAAGTACCAACCACCTAGGTGAACATATTGTGCAAGGCTAATAACCATCATAAATACAGTCAATAAAAATCAGCCAACACCAAAGTTTATCAAAATTTCCATCAAGAAGATAATCCTCCCTAGCCTCTAGAAGACTCCTAAGATTTGTTTCACAAGTTAATATAACGTTGAACAAATCCTCAATTCATTTCCAAACAACATCCATTCACTTGCTTCACATTAACAATTCAAACAATAATAAAAAAATAGATTCTATTGTATTTACAAAGATTACATGTTATGTGACTAAATATTCATCTAAATCCCACATTGAATAATCTTTTATTTTCACAATGCACTATTTCTTCCATAGTCAAATTTCATTCTATTACTTATACTTCTCTAAAATGATCGTTTAATATTTAAAGCAATAATATTCATTCATTGACCTTACTGAATGTTTATATACACCCGTGTTCTTATGTACATAAATATCTTATAATATTAAAGTAGCATTCTATTTTCATAGACAACATTTAGCTAAATCCACACAAATGCCAATGTATAGGGAAATAATTATAATTGAAAGTCCAAGATATATGATTGCGCATTGCATGCTCCTAGGCTATGTTTACTATTCAACGATAACTGGACGTTGAACTAGATATATTTCAAGTCACTGATGCATAATCGCCTATTGGAGGTTGCTTGATTTAGAGCTCAACTGGGAGGTCTTAGTTAAAAACTCGGCTTAACTAGGAGATTAGGACAAGGCGAGAGTGAAAGACTTGTTTGACAACAATTCACATAAAATAGACCACCATCAAGAGTGTTACAAGCCAACGAGATGGAGGGAATTCTTATATAAGGATAATTTTCAATGTTCCATGCGCTGACTTTAATGCCAACTACACGCCAACATTGAAATCCCCTAACAATATTTATATTAAGGAAATTTCCTTTAGGTCCAAGGATTTGAAGCACATCAACCATGCAGTACAAATGATTAAATCCCACAGTCGATCTGTAGCAATGAAAGAGTCTGAAAAGGCAGAGAGAGCTACGCTGGTGACTCAGGGGAAACTTTAGCTTAAAAAACAAAGCCAATTAGGAGATCAACTATAGGCGCCTAAAGTAAAGTATTATATGAAGTGCATAGACTGATATAATAGACTGCGTTTGAACTAAGAGATATGTTGATATGAGAAAATGAAGATAACGCATATGTAGTGCTCTACCATATACCAAAGATGGTTGAACCTTTGATTTGTATTTATAAACTTAGTATTGCAATGTTGAGGGAAAATGAGGATCATGCATGTGTAGTGCATATATATATTTTAATCACCAATTTTATGTACAAAGGTGCATAAGGCGAATGAAGTAAACTCAAATTTTTGAACAGGGAGGAGATTAAGGATGACGCGTTCATAGATACATCCAGTGCTATGTCAAAGATAAGGCATGCTATATGGTAGACCCCAAAATCCTAGTGCGTAGAGGAATTATCTTAGAAAAAACAAATAACGAATCTCAAGTTAACTGGTCTGGGTTAGCTAAACAAAGAGAAAACAAGAAGCAGTGTCTGGAACCTAGAGAACATAGTGGTTACATGATAATGCATGGTGCTATCTAGACCAAAGCAAGACTTCTAAATAGAATATAGTCCATACCAGATATCGAATTCTAGAAACTTGAATTTAAAGAGATACCAATATGAATGAGAGACCCTCTAATAAAGGTCACAGCTGAATGACAAGCATACAGGATAAAACAAGATAAGGATAGATGGATCATTTAATTGGCAACAGATTATTCCCAGACTTAAGGTAATATGAGTCACATTTAACAACAACCAAAGAATTAAAAGGAGAAACATAGAGTTCTATAACAACCAAATATGATTTATCTTAAGATACATGGCACAAAATGTAAGATATGAAGAGCAATCACCCCAGCCACCATAAAGAAACACAAACAACCAAAATACATGTGAAGGAGTTCGGTGGCCAACAATATTTGTAAAAGTATGTTGAATGGCTTGGGCAACTTATCCAGTGGAATACAAAATCCAAATTTTCAGCTCAAACAAAATCACCCCGTATGCAATCATTGAAACATAGAACTATGCTAGAGAAATTCATTCGAGGGCAGTTTGACATTGCTCAAATATTACTTTCTTTAAATTGAAACACTTAAAAATTATCAAATAAATGTTTAACTTCAACAACAAAACATTAGAAATTCATTTCCTAAACAACATATAAACTAGGAAAATGGTGGAACCTGGATTCTTCTGTTTGCCTGGGGAAGTTTTGTTGCAGAACTCACCCCTTCTAGCCTGCAGCTCAACACACTTCCAAAATCTCCACCACACTGAAATCCTCAACTCCAAAATCTCCAAGATCAAGAATCAACTTTCAAGAACCAGAAACAAATTCCAAGAAGAGGGAAAAATATTCACAACAAAGTTTTCAAGATTCGTTCCCAGAAAATAATCCAAAAAACCCTCCCTCAATTAACTCCAACTACTTTATTTATTACCCCCATCTGTAACTGCCTTCCACTACATTGAATTAATTAATTTATTTTCTCCACTATTCATCATTTATTCATCTTGTATTTATTTTTATAATTTTAAATCATATCTTACAATTGAACACACTTAATTAACTATTTAATATATTTAGTTTATTAATTTAATTTCTCATAAAATTTGCTTGCACAATCCCATTAAATTTAATATCTACCTTGTGCCTTGCACCTTTGAGCATCTTGGGATTTGTCACATCCTCTATCTATTGCATCCTTACTTCGTGATACAAGTTCTCCTCCAGCGGGGATTACTTTTATCACTCATTGCATACTTCATTTCTCTCTATCTATTTAGCTGTTTGTGGAGGTGGGAACACCAAAATAGGGGTTTGACTGAGGAAAACCCTTATATAGCCCCAACACTTTCTTTAAATCTTATGCATGTAGGTATTGAATACATTCACATGCTAGAGGCTTCATCACTTACATGGTTGTGAGGATTTCCTTTCTATCTCTTATTCTCTTTATCATTTCTATTTCATGTCATTTCAACTTTATCACATTCTATTATTTTCCAGTACTTTTGAAGTTCTTAGTAATTAGATTGCTACTAATCATTTATCTATTTTCTGTGACATTCTCTCTTTTTGGTCCATATGGATGCTAGCACGCCAGAGAGACGCCAGTGTCCCGCGTTGTCGTCCTAGACCCACGCTGCTGTCCTTTGGTTGATAACTTGTCAATTTGTCTAGAAAATTTTGGTGACCTACTCTTTCCGATTCTAGAACTCTCGCATTGTTCCTTGAGGTAGTTTAGGGAAGTTCGATCAATGAGGCTCTCTAAATGAAGAGAACTCATGAGCCACGAACCCCCCTTCTCTACACACTCCAAATTTTAAATGGGGGCAAAGCCCAAATTGACAAATGAAAGAGAAAAAAATTCTAGTAAGTAGCAAGAGCTATGCTATTAGGGGTGGAGGGGGGTTATCCAATTTTTCTCATATATAAAAGGAGTATAGACCATAAAAAATGAGGGATCACACCTTCACTTTCTTCCTTTATAGGTGAAAAGGCCAATGCAAGGAAATTTTATTCCTCTATAGGAAAAATGGAAAATGCAAGGAAAGGGAATTTACTAGTCATTCAAAAGCTCCTTGGTCATGAGATTGAGAAGAGAAGAGGTTGAGGATGGGTCATGTATATTTTAAACTTAGTATAAATAAGAATGCCATTATTTGTTGTAGTGAAATATATTCCCATATCAATTTTCATTTATTCTTGTTTATTTTGAGGGGAGTGTTATGATACATAAACATTCTCATCAACAACATCTCATAAATCTCGATCTATCAATTTATCCTCCATATTCAACTTCCACATTTCAAAATTATTTCTAGAAAATTTCTCCACCGCTATTCTCCTTTATGAATTTGCCATATGAAAATTCCTGCAACAAGATCACAAAGTTTCTTCTACACAAGCTCCCACTCAAATCTGGATTAGTTCAAAAAACCCAACAATCCACAACTGAAACCAAAGGTGATCAAGCTTTGATACCACTTGTAAGGAAGCCAAGGTAGCGGAACAACTTCCTACACTAATCTTGAGAGGAGAATAATGCAAATTTTTTACATATCTTTAATAGTTACAAAACTTTTAAACAAAAATAAAAATAAATATCATGCATACCATGACAGTGATTTACATGGGAAAACCCTTTTGGGATAAAAACCCCACACTCAAAAAGCCACCCAATATATTATTCAGTAAATCACAAAGATTACAATATACTTGTAGAGCAAGCTTCTCATAGGAGTACCACCACTTAGAGATCAAGAGACAACATGACTACTATTAGACTCTCATAATACATAACCATCACTCTCTACCGCAGTCATAATACAACGCCCTCATAAAATAGAGTTACATTTTAGGGCAAGACAGACCAACAAAATATCTTCCATTAGATCTAAAACCTAATAACGAACGGTCTAGATTTATAATATATCCTTTATTTAATGTATGTCATAAGTTTCTTGAAAAAGTTAACACTCACATTTCGCTCAGTGCTGCCATTGTATACACCTATCGATGTAACTAGGAAACACACACACACATATATCCTAACAATAAACCACATATAATTGCAAGGTTGAGACACATTTTCCCAATACTAGTTGAATAGGCTAGCTAGAGCAATCTACTTGAGATTATTTGGAAGCACGTGTGCATAGTCATGACTATGTTTGATTAATGGGAAAGCAGGTTTTGAATGGACCCGAAACCATTTACAAACAGGTTTTGAAGGGACCCGAAACCCACTTAAAGAAGAACAAGCTGTCCATGGATACAACATAGACAATCAACAGTGAACCCACAACATGCCACCAAATGATCAACATGAGAACCTAAATTTGCACCAACAAAAGAGGTTTTGAAGGAAACCTGAACACTAGTAGAATTTGTCAAATAAATGACTAGGTGACTAAAAATTTTAGTCACAACAACTAAAAATGACTAAATTCTACTCATTTTTTGCAACTCAGCTATAAATGAGTAAATGGTGACTAATTTGGTTGTTCACTAAAAAATATTTAGTCACACAAATAAAAATGACTAAATAGTTAGTCATTTATTTAGTCACAATCCGTTTAAATAAATCATTTGAGGAATCAAGAATATAGCTAGCCAAAATACTCTAAAAATTTAATAAACATACCCTAAAACTTTTGTCAAAATCTTATTTTCAGGCATAGCCCATCAAAATGGAGTTTTCATTTTAATAAACATACTAAAACCTTCGTCGAAATATTATTTTCAAGCGTAGCCCACTAAAATGGAGAAGTGTTTCAGTAAAGAATGAAAAAGAATCGTAATTAAGGAGATGTGTGTGACAGGAGGCATATGATTCATTATTGCTTATCTCATTCCTACTCTACTCAACAAGGGTTACATTGTTTACGCTACTGTTTGTAATCTAGGTATTTAATTGACATATATTTGCATAATCTCAAATTCCTTTAGATGATTTTGAAGAATCAATGTATCCTATATAGGGTTTAGAATGATTTATTTTAATTAAAAATAAATAAATTAGATGCTTTTGAAGTATCAATGTATCCTATATAGGGTTTAAACTGATTTATTTTAATTTAAAAAAATAAATAAATGATGTATTCTCCTATGATTAGATAATGTGGAGATCTTCTAAATATGCCCCAACACACTTTCCTCTTTAGCATTGTATTCATTACTCCAACTGCTAGGGTTTTGCATGTGGCATCTTTAATATCTTCATGATCGTGGCTTTTAAATAGATCTCAATCTTTGCTTTAATCTTTATCATGGTAACCCTTGAGTTCCATAATCCACCTTCAATATCTTCTAAGAATATTTTATTAAGCTAGACTACATAGTATGCATATAAAGCAAGTCCTTCATACCTACCATTGTTCCAAACCACCACTCACTACCTTGCTTTAAATGTTGCCTCCATAAGCACAATAACATGTTTTAAAATCATGGTTGCAAGTGATTGACCATTAAGGTCACTACTTTCATCAAGATACAATGAGATTTTTGTCTTGAAACTCAAGGCATTATAAAAGATAACATTGTGAATTGTTTTTTGTGTATGATTTGATTTTTTTGCACATTTACTATTTTGCTAACTGTCTTTAAGATTGGATATTGCACCCTCAACTGCAATCTCAAACAACTCACTCACTGTCACTTGAAGATTCCTTTCATGAGCATCCTTCTATAAAATCAAACTATGCACTATAGACTACATACTTACTACAAGGGACTCATTGTTTCATGGTATTGTGGGTCTTAAGATCATTCAACCTTATTGTCACTACTTCATAGTCCACAAGGTATTATTCACTATTCTCCCATCTTTGATGAGTCTCAAAACACTGCTCAAACATGCAATCCACTACCTCCATTACAGAATGGATAAGAAGAAACATTGAACATGTGATTACCACTATTACTTCATTTGGACAATGATTCCCTGATTGCATTTTCCTTGTCCAACACTGCCAAAAGCATTTGAAAAACCCTTAAGGTCAGCAAGGGGGTAAGGAAACTCATTGTTAAAATCTCCACTTTACTATGCAAAATTTGAGCTTTATTATCTTGTCACTGTTCAACCTCTTTTTGAATGTCACACCTCAAGTGATTACCATTCTTCTTACCATAGATTGCATTTACAAATATCACTGAGCTTCATAGTGTGCTTGTTATTGGCTACAATCTTTATATTGCAAGATTTTGTTATTGGCTACAATTTCTCAATCTTTCTGGTATTGCAACCTCACTAATCTACTAGAGTTATGGTTTATGTTTCTACGGAGGCCTAGGGTTTGTACCCTACTCATGCTCTTACCAATGCTTTTGTTGGTACTAAAAAACAACCTTAAATCTTGGGTCAAAAAATTAGTTGTCATGATAGGGTTGTGGTATGATCTTGAATTGTATCCTAGAGTGTGCGGGAAGCTTGTGTTTGATCATTAAGGTATGTAAACCTAATCAAGGAAATGTATCGTATATAGCATGGGTCTTGCCTTAATACTTTCCATAATGGTTATTAGTAGATCACATTATTATAGTCTATGGTAACCCAAGATTGCATTCAAGTATGTAACAAACTTGGTTTGTAGTTTAAGCTATACACTTTTAAGTAACATTCATAAAGTTTGGAAAATCTTGATTACTCTCTAGAATATCCCATTAAACATGGGTTGTGCTTGAATACACAACATAATTGATATAACACCACTCTGCATATCAATCAGAGTTATAGGCTCTTTATTGCAACAAAAGGTAATCGCTCTTGGATCATGTTATCATTACATCGTAACTTTTTAAACTTGAGTAAACCTAAATGCACCCAATGATGATTGACACCTAATTGTACTGACAATGATTTGTACATGAATTGTGCTCATATGAGTGCTTCCATTTCTATCACAACATAGCCACATTAAACTTGGGTCACACATGAAGACATCCTATATTTGTTATAACACAACTGTGCCACATGGCCAATAGAGTTATGGATCACATAATTATAGTCACAAGAATTTGTTCCTTGGTTGCACTCTTACGGTGATTCCATTACCATTACAACATAACCCTTTGGATTTATATTGCTCAAATCCTTACATTGCTTATTTTCTCTTTGGATGGATGGATTCATGGATTTTTTGTGATTTATACAGCTTTTGTTTTGATAGTAAATGATGTATCAAATTATTTCTGAAGGTGAAATGATTTATTAATTATGATTTTATAATGATTTTGAGATATCATTTACAGTCATTGATAGACAAAGATCAAATTAAGAAATGCTCATTTTCAAATAACAAATGTGTTGCTTCCCCGTGAGAATAATAATATCCCTTAGTTTTGAGGAAATCACCATCAACATGAAATTTTGGAACTCTAATGTAAACCATTATGTGAAGGTATATCCTCATAGAGTAAAACTAAAAATTTCAAACATTACAACCCTCATATAAAGAGAAAAGTGTTCATAACTAGAGGATTAAGTAGATTTTACAAAAAGTATGGCTACTTCTAAGAAATTTCAAATAGATTTATATTTCACACACCCACCGTGAAGGCAACCAGGTAGCAGACCTTTTGGCAAATATGGGCTGTGACAATCAAGAAGTGGAACTTGTACAAGGGAACTCCTTTGATAATATTCACCCTAAGCTGGCAAATCTAAAAGCGTCTGAGGGCATAAATCAAAGCATGTTTTAAATTGGGGTTAACACCTTAGTTTAAACGATTGCCTATGTCCAGGAAAAATGGTTCTTTGAAGCAGGGGATGCAATCATAAATCTGCCACCATGAAAAATGAAGTGAGGCGATAGTACTAATAAAGTACTGTCATGGCCGGAGTCATTTACTTTAGTACTAATAAAGTACTGTCATGGCCGGAGTCATTTACTTCAGCCCATAAATTTTTTCTAAAGCCTCATCCTAAAGGTGGAAGGGAGACATTCTAATGTCTTACATGACATTTGCCAAACAATATATCTACGTGCTAAATTTGGCATAAGCTTTTGGTTGATTGCAGGTTCCTAACATTCTGTGCAGGGCGTACTTTGCATGCTTAAGAATTGATTACGGGGAGTAAGGAAGCATCAAAATATATCTCCAGCGTGTGCTAGTCCTGATCCTCAACAATGACTGTAAATGATATCTCCACTCATTGAAGGAAATTATGATGCATGATATTCTTTGTTGACATCCCCCTTTTCTAGTGCCGTGAGGTGAGATATCCTCCAGGTATGACTTTCTCCAGCTTTTTTTTTTATGGTTGGAAAATCATAATGTGTGGCAGAACTTTGTGTAAAAGTTTGATTTTATTTGAGGAAGTACATTAGATATTATGAATCCCATCATAATTATTTAATCATACTATCAATGACTGCTGCAAAATTATATTCATATGGATTGGTGGTGTTGTAATTATTGTTTAGAAATTTTTAAACCCGCCTCAAAAGCCTGTGTGAAAAATATTGTAAAGTTTAGATTAATTTGATAGTGGGCTCTTGAAACATTGTTTACTTCTTTGTAATGTAGACACAAAGGAGGTACCCGGTCAAACAATGATTCTACTTTTATTGTTGTTCAAATACTCTTAAATTTGAACACTAAGATGGAATAGAAAAATAATTCCAAGATTGAAATCGTATGGGCCTGAACTATTCGTTTAAAAGATAGGTATATCAAAACTATCCCCAACCTGGTTTGCACTTTGCCCTAGAAAGTCATAAGGCATGCAATTTCTTCTAGAGTCCTTCATCTTCATGGAAAACCCCACTAAAGTAATCATCTTAGGGCCAAGAGTATCTATTATTAAGATATGTTGTTGAGTTGCTTCTCTTGATACGTTGCAATATTCTTAGTAATAAAGACATTAATATCTGTTTGCTGAACAAAGTCTTCTCTAGAAGTGTGCATCCTTTCATTTATACATTATGTTCTTTCATTAATACATTGTGTTCTGGAAGTGTGCGTTCTCTGGAGGATTCCGGTCAAAGGTTCGATGATCATTACATATTGGCAATATGTTTGTCTAAATATCTGAGGGCGATTGGATGTGCATGGTGGTTTGTGCAGGAAGGACAAAATTAATGGCTGAATTGATGGCTGAATCAAGCACTAAATCACTTGCAACAATTTCTCAATAACACACTTAAGAAGCATGTGTAGTGCATTAAATCATGATTCTTCAAATATTTGTTTGATTTGATGCACTATCAACTTTTACCATTGATTATAAAATGTCATGATTTAACCATTTGATATTGGCAATTCACGTTCACCATACTGTCTCGATTTCTATGGCCCGAGTAGATTAAAGCGATATTTGTGAACAATTGGAGGTCATGATTACTTTAGCACAAACCATGACGCCTTATTTGGAGGCTGTGAACTTTTCAAAACAAACCACTTATGATTTATTTCTACATAATCATAGCACCATTTTGGATAATAGTACAGGTAAATGGACGGGTAGCTAATTTGCTAAGGTACATTAATTAAGATGCTAACTTCCCTTGCCACTAAATGTTTAGGTGCTGGAAATCAAGGTTATCCTTGACTCTATTGTATGCTTCTTTTCTATGTTTGAAAGGAAATGTGAAATATCATGTCTGTTCACTTACGTTGTCATGTTTCTTTGGCTTACGCAGTAAGATGCTTCCACTTCCATTCAAATTTGAATGCTTCCAAGCGGTCTTTTCTAAGATGCTAACTTCCCTTGCCACTAAATGTTTAGGTGCTGGAAATCAAGGTTATCCTTGACTCTATTGTATGCTTCTTTTCTATGTTTGAAAGGAAATGTGAAATATCATGTCTGTTCACTTACGTTGTCATGTTTCTTTGGCTTACGCAGTAAGATGCTTCCACTTCCATTCAAATTTGAATGCTTCCAAGCGGTCTTTAAAACCCCGAACCAAGCATACACATTTTCCAAGGAATCCCTACTCGAAACGATTTAGCTTCACCTTTTAGTTCATCACTATGTTGCCTCAAATCTGTGTTTGAAATTTATACTGACACCCACACATGCCTTGCGCATATCTATAGATATGATGAGAGTTGGAGGGAGAAATTTTTGGAGGGAAATTGGAGTCTCCATGCTGCCATCATAAATATCATTGTTCCTTTGGTATTATGGTTGTTCATAACATTTACATTGTTGTAATTATCATTAAAAGCTTCACAACTCCTGTCCGCATCATGAGTAATAGCATTGAATATTGCGATTATAATGGTGGTTCCCATTCACTTGCTTTAGATAAATCTATTTGATATTGATTTCATCCTGTCAAAATCATTAGGAAGTGGGACAAGAATTTAACTTTGAGATATATCTGACTTCTTTTTTTCCTGTGAAGGTGCTAGAAATAGGCTTTTGTCTTTGATGTATAGAAAATCAACCAACAACATTGAAATTAAAAGCAACATGTGTCGAAAAGCTTTTAGTAATATATGTATTTAATGAAGGTTTTTAGTAATTGATTTGATTTGATTGAGTGCATTTTTATTCACTCATAATTCAATATTCTCTCGTACTATATACTTATTTGATCTTATAGTAAATGTCATAATTTTATATTATCACATTTATTATGATTATTTTGATAGTCAACATTTGAGATTAGGATGAGGTTTTTGAAAGATGCATTCTTTGTGGTTGATACAATTTATCGGCTTACAAATTTTATGTTACAAATTATCACATCAATTTGATTACTTTGAGATAGTCAATATTTGAAATTATGATGATGCTTTTGAAAGATTTATTCTTTGTGGTTGATTTATTGGATTAATGCTTCTAGTGATGTGGATTTTGATAAGGAAGAGAATGGGTCTAACAAGCCTGATACCTTCTCAATGAAATCAATATCAAAGCATGATTCACTTATAAATCCTCCTTTTATTATCATAATCATCTAAATCACTTGTCCTTTCATTTGAGATCATGTTATTTTTTGAGGTTAATAATCAAAATAAATTTAATATTTTGATCCTCACATGATTTTCTTTTGTTTAAATAGGAAAACGAGGAAGGAAAATGAAGGAAAAGCAAGGAGGGATTTCGTTGCACAAGGAGTTTGCAAAAGATCTTTGAAGAAACTTGGAAGAAATTTAAGCATTAAATTTGGAGTTGAGAAAGCATTTTTTAATGCTTGGAGATTCTGTCATATGCTTTAATTTTATATTTTAGACTAACTCACTTGTTTTTGGGCTTTAAAATGAACATTACCAAAAGTTTTCAATTTTCATTGCAAAAGGGTTAACATGAACTTTAGGAAAATTGACTAGATTTTGTTTGAAGTTAACAATTGAACAAAAAAAACTCTCATTTGTCCTTTGGTGCTTTAAAGAGAACTCACAATTGCTTTGAAATGTTAAAATGAATATGTGCTACTTTGTTTTTGTGATTGCTTACTTAAACTAACATCATTGAAAAGGACGTATGCGCTTCTCTCGCGCTTCACAATGATCTTGAGAATCAAAAGTATTTTTTGGTAATCTTAGGGTGGGATAAAGTGATCACCTCCACACTTTATTTTTGGGTTTAAAATTGAACAAAACACTTTGCGAGTGTGAGTAAACCTATTGCATGTGTTCTCCCTTTGTTTCTAAATGAAGGTTGATCGAACTATGAATATGTTTACTCACTTTTGTTTATCTTAGAGGGTCTGCCTTGGGGAAAGAGTACTCACCCAAGGGAATGACTCAACCATTAACACTCTAAAGCCAAGAGTATTTTCAGCTAGGATATAAATGTGGGTATTGGAATAAACACTAGTATCATGTGGTTGAATTTGACGAGAAGGGAAACAATGGTCTCTCGCCATGCTGAGTCAACTCCTACGAATGGAAAGTCCAAATTAAAGCCCTTGTTTTAGAAATTGCAAAAATCCTTGATCTATTTGTTGGTGCAAGGACGGTCATTCTGAAGCCGCCCCACACTTTTACGGTCTTTAGTAGAAATGGAAAGCATGCCATGGGATTTTCATGGGTGTTGATGCTTGGTTGCCCTGTATAAGTGAGTGCCATGGAGGGGAGCTAGTGGGGTCAAGAATCGAACCATTCGCTAAAGATAAGCATAGCTGGACTTGTCCAAGTGGGTACTCAACAAATATTGTCTTTTATATCCATAAGATTGTGCTTATTCTTGGTTACAAAATGCTTTGCTTGTTCAAAAACATTGGAAACAAACACTTAACATCATCATTGAAATTTCAAACCCTTTAGGAGGCCAATGCAATTGAACCAATTCATGTGTTATTGATTGCCCTTGGGATTCTCATCCGTAGATGTTTCTAAACACTTGGATTTACATCTCAATTTTCCTACTAAAGTTAAACAATAGGTAACCCTTGCCTTGACTTCATCAAATTTCCATATAACATACTTTGTGGGATTCAAAGAAATTGAGACATTGGACATCTTGTTTGGAAATATAATCAAAGAAGTATTTGTGGTAAAACAAAGTCACTAAGCAAAGATAACAAAATTGGATTGCACATGTGTTAATTCCTCATGATTTCCAAGAAAGTCAAAATCCCAAAATGAAGGTCCTTGAGTCAAAGTTCAAAATTTAGGAGTCACACTCAAAAGGTAATCAAGAAATACATTAGGAAGTGCAATCAAAGGCAACATATCAAAATAAGCAAAAAATTCACAAGGTTTTATAGACTCATTCCTTTGAACAATCCGGAAATGTATGCTTAGTTTGAACCACTTCTTAGTTATACAGGTCCTTAGAAGTATAGTATGTTCTTCAAAACTGAGGTCTAGTAAACAAGTGTCTTTTTAGGTACATCCTAGGATCAAAATTAAACCTTCATCCATCTTTGAACATCAAAACCAAAATAATCTCATCAATAATTCTTCAAAAATATTGGAAAAATCCTTTATGTTAAACTTTGGGCAAATCATTTGAAATCAATCCAAAATCACCTTGTTTGATTGAATGTGTGTAGATGCATCCTTCTCCACATGTTTGATCAAATTATCAAAACTTGTGAACAAATTCATCTCTTGATAACATCCAACATCTTGGGATTTAGGAGTTCATTATCAATATCATCTTGTTTGGATAGGAGTGTTTAGATGAATCCTTCTTCTCACACCTAGACAAATTGTCATCTTGTGAACGATTTAACTCTAAGACAACATCCAACCTATTAGAGTTTATGAGTCCACCAAAATCCAAATCCAAAACAAATCAATCCTAAATCAAGTCCTAAAGTTTAACATACCCCTTCAATATTTTCTCAAGATTTCCAATCATCCATCAAACATCCATTTTACATCCATATCATTACCACTCTTTGATCCTTAAATCATCCTAAAATTTCTCTTTTGTACCTAAAGTTAGCTCAATCCAAAGAATTAGATAATTCACCTTCCACATTCTTGAAGATTGATCCCTATTTTATGGTGCAAACTAGATCACAACACAAGAGGAACATGGAATCCAACAAAGAAACATCTACTTTGAGTGACTTAAGTCAAACTGCTCCTAAAATGAATCCCATTGGGTTTGGTAGTCTCACGGTTAACCTTCCTCCATTTTTGCAAGACCATCAAGAGGAAGGTATCCAAATGGAGGATCTCACCAATAATCCCTTTGGAATGTCATATGAGGAAATCACTGAAATAATTCAAAATCTGGAGAACCATAAGATTATCAACATCATGATGAGAATTGATCCCTCATTATACATGCTCGAATTAGCAAAGCAAGGCGTTAAACTCCCCTCCGATTTTGATGTGAGCACTATTGTGGAACCATCTTTTGGAGTCATGCCTCCAATCTCATCTACCATCCCCATTTCATCTACCCCCTCATTTCAAAGCATCACTCAAAATATCCCGCAAATCACATCATCCATTGCTCCAACGCAACCCAGTGTTAACAAAGGAAGTGCATTTCTCAATGCATTGCAAACACATCCTCTCATAAACAATCAAGATTTGGACACAAACACCATCTTGGGACAAACCGTACCCCTAAATCCATTGCATACATATGTCCCTCTCACCTTTCATGATCCAAACGATCCATCATCATCATCATCATTCTGCGCAACACCCCAAACCTCTCTCCCATAACCTTGCAAGGAGAGGGTGACATGTTCGGACCAGGGGAATTTTCAACACTACACCATTTCCTCAAGAGATCACATCTCTCACATTTGCACCACTTCTTGGCTTAGGGCTTCCACCTTTACCAAATATCAATCAAAATCAAACCAACATCCTGAACACCAATCAAAACATCATGCCAAACTCTCAAAACTTGTCATCAACATCGCAACAACAAATGAAAACTACAAAAACAATCACCACATCATCAACCACCCCCCTAACATCTCAAAACATGATTTCTCAGGGAACAACCACATCAATCGCACCATCCACCACTTAAACCCCAAACACAACAGTGCCTCTCACCTCAAGAGAATCCACAACCACCTCCAGCACCACCAAGCTCCAATACAGTATGGCATTGCAAGCTATTCAACAAGTTTCTTATCAAAAAGAATTCCTTCAAGTACAAAAACAACAAGTCATGCAATTAGCTGCTCAACAAGCTGTGCAATTAGATGCTTAGCAAGCCGCACAATTAGTTGCTCAGCAAGTTGCTCAAGCGATGCAAGATGCTCAAGCTTCCCTAATCACACAACAAGCACAATAGGCTGCACAAGCCCAAGCCTTATTGCAACAACAACAAGAAGAAGCCGCTCAAGTAGCTCAAGCTGTATAAGCTCAAGCACAAGCACAAGCTCAAGTTGTATAAGCTCAAGCACAAGCCCAAGCCCAAGCTCAAGCGTACACTCAAGACAAAGCCCAATATCAAGCACAACAAGCTTAAGAACAAGCATAATATCTTGCACAACAACACACAACACAAAAACAAGCATATCAACAAGCACTAAAGCAATATCAAGAACAACAAGAAGCAACCCAATTATCAACTCAACAATAAGCACAACAACAAGCTCAACAACATGCACTAATAGCACAACTGCAATAGGAACAACAACAAGCATTGTTGCAAGCATACATGGCTCAAAAAAATATGCAAACATCATCTGTCAACATACCAACCAATCCACCCATCCCATCAACAATCAAACCACCTCAGAAAAATTTCATCCCACCCCCTGATCTGCAAAACAATGTGACAACACAAATCAGGTTGCTCTCGCAACAAGTGCTCGAACTTCAATCAGGGTGAACCACGAAAACACCAAGCAACTTGTGTCCTTATCCATTCGACATAAGCCTTGTAATGAAACCATTCCTGAAGGAATTTGAGATCCCCAAATTTGATAAGTATCGTGGGACGGGAAACCCTGAAGATCACATCAGGGAATTCCAGGTTCATTACATGGAAGTCATGTATGATGATACCTATCTAATGCAGTTATTTCCTAGGAGTTTGGTTGGCCACGCCATGGAGTGGTTCTCTTTCCTACCTATAGGCATCAAGAAATTCTAAGAAATCATAGACACATTCATCAAAAACTACACATGCAATATCACCATGGATGTTAGTGTAGAGGAGCTCTCATCTTCAAAACAAGGTAAGAATAAATCATTCACTTCATTCCTACAATGATGGCGATCCGAGGCCAATCAAAGCAAATGGGTCATGCCTTAGGAACAACAAGTGTGCGCTATCATATCCAACCTTGATGGCCTCTTGACATTCCATCTCAAGGTTCAAGGGATCACTATGTATGACCAGTTGATTTCCAAGGTGCTTAGCATTGAACGATCCCTTATGACACAACCTGGAGGAAGAACTTCATATCCTGAACAACAAAATAATCGCTCACCCACCAATTACAATGATAAACCTCACACATGGGCAAGAAACAAAAATGTTACAAATGATGGTATCATCGATGCCAAAGTTTTTATTAGTTCCCCTTGGAAAAACACACCCACACCACAACAAAAAAACCAAAACCATCATCCAAACAACCATCACGTGAACACAACACATCAAATAAACAATCAAGTGATCAATAGCATCAATGATCAAAGGGGACCACCCCAAGGAAACAAGAATTCCATCAAGTGAAAGTACACCGCTCTTGGGGAAGCAATCAAAGTCATCATGAAGAAACTAATAAACAAAAATCTCATCAAGATTCCCATCTATGAGAACTACCAAGAACCAAATGTTAAACCTCTTTGGTATAACGAAAATCAGCTCTGCGAATTCCACAAAATCAAAGGGCACACCACTAACAATTGCATGAGGTTAAAGAACATAGTCCAATATCTCATTGATCAAAGAATCATAAATGTGGAACAACCAACAGGAAACTAGAACCTCAAAATATACATGAATTTGATGCCTAACCATAACAATAAAGGGAACAATAACATTGATAAGGGGAAAGGCACCTTCAAAAACTTGAATCATGTGTATGAAATTGTTGTTGCCTCCCTAGATGAATGCTGCACAGTAATCACTATCAAAGGAGCTCAAGCCAATTGTGGAGTAACCACAAGAGGCAGAAAAGTTACTATTGCAGGATCATCTCAACCAAACAAAAATTTCATGTCCAATTCAAGATCCGTTCCCAATGGTTACAATGTCCTTGATTAACTAAAAAGAACGCCAGCACAAATCTCCATCATGGAGTTATTAAAAATCTCATCTACCCACAAAAAATCCTTGAAGAAGCATTGGCTTCATACACCATCCCTACAGATCTTGATGCAAAACAGTTCCAAGCTATGGTCAGAAACATCATCACTCCAAATCTCCTTACATTCTCCAACCAATATTTTCCTGCTCAACCATCTCATAACCGTGCACTCCACTTAGAGATCCTAGTGCAGAAAATTAAAGTCAAGCGAGTCTTGGTGGATGGAGGTGCAGGCTTGAATATTTGTTCCCTCAAGCTCATTAAACAATTAAAAATCTCAAAGGATTCCATCGACAAAGGAAAATGTATTACAATAAGAGCATATGATGATTAGGAAAGAGTGTCCCAAGGCACAATCAGAATCCCTAGTCAATTAGGGCTAGCTATCATGGAAACCACTTGTTAGGCCTTGGACCTCAACTTTCCTTATAACATTCTCCTAGGACATCCATGGATCCATGCAATGCAAGTGGTAGCATCAACTTTCCATCAATGTGTCAAATTCACATATGAAGGACAAGAGGTCACCATCCATGGAGATCTTGAACCATTCTCCTACTACAAGAACCTTGAGGAAAAATACTACAAAATCCCTCAAGTGCCTAAAAATGATGAAGGCCCATCAACACCGTACATTGACCCAGCCACCTCACTTCAAATTTTGTGATAGAGACACCCACCACTCCCACCATTCCCACCATCTCTGATATCAAAGTCATTATCTAGGATAATGGTTGTGGAAAATACACAATTCCCAAAAATGTTTTTGTGGTAGGAGAGTTACCACAATCTCCTAGATCACAAGGACGCCCACAATCAAATGAAGCCTCCACATCTCAAACATCCCCTGAAGACTATTCCAACTTCAGAAGTTGGGGAGATCTCAGATGAGAAGTCATAGAGGAGGACCCATCTCATCTCCTATACCAAGATAATAGACCAACAACCAATCTACCAATGGATGACAGAAGCAAAGGTTTACAAATGATTCTCACAATGGGTTATGACAGAAACCAGAGACTTTGGTAAAATTACAATAGGCTTATAATACCTATCATTCTGGAGACGCGAATGAGAAATATTGGCCTTGGATGTACCCCTCTAAGTATAACCATACGTGGCCGAAGTCCTCCAGTTAGAAAAGTCAATAATCCTCCTTAGCTATCTACAGGTCGAGTCATAAACAACTTCACATTTGACATAACTGACATTTGTAGTAGTAGTGATGACGAGAATCCCATAACCAACCTACCTAGGCTCTTCAAGGATACCACCCTTCTCATGATTAGCACCTTATACTTTGAGTCAAACCATCAAAATCATGAAATCTTCCTAGTTTACCCCCAACTCACCGATTATGACCAACGAGGACCACCAATTCTTGACGCATTCGAAAATGATGAGGCACTCTCAAAATTCATGGGACTACGGGATAACATTTCATGTGGGGATCACAAAGCAGGGTTCATCATTGAGTTAGATGCACATGCCTATTATGGGGAAACGATTGAATCCTTCAGTCGCAAAAGTAAGAAACTAAGAATAATATCCAAGTCCTTGAGTGAAAACCACACTGTGGCACTCTCTGACACAAAAAAAGTAAAAAGAAAGGATGAATCTAATGGTGAAAACCTCTCTAAGGTGCTTGAGGATCGGGGATTCAATCTTACTTTCAGAGCTCTTCATTAGGAAAAATCGGCAGTCCTAGCAGAAACTTGCAATCCCATTAATCTAGGAACAAAGGAGACCCCGCACATCACATTCTATGCAGATTCATTACTGTTAGAAGAACAAGAACTCCTAGCATCCTTCTTGAGATAAAGATAGGTAAACTTTGCATGGAGCTACGCAAACATGCCAGGGCTTGATCTAAAAATTGTAGTTCATCACCTAGTAGTATACTCTGACGCAAAGCTTGTTAGAGAAAAGCTTAGGAAAATGCACCCTCAGATCACCCTGCTTGTCAAAATGGAACTAAAGAAGCTCTTGGATGGAAGATTCATTTGACCAATAGACTATCTAGAATGGGTGTCAAAGCTGGTTCCTATCTCAAAACCCGATGGGGGCATCAAAATCTGCATAGATTTCAGGGACTTGAACAAGGCATGTCCAAAAGATGATTTCCCATTTCCCAACATTGACATGATTGTAGACATGACAACGAGACACAAAATGCTTTCCTTGATGGATGGTTTCTCAGGATACAACCAGATAATGATTGCTAAAGAAGACCAACAAAAAATGACCTTCACTTGTCCATGGGGGACTTGCTGCTAGAATATGATGCCATTTAGCTTGAAGAATGCAGGAGCAACATACCAAAGAGCCATGAAATTAATCTTCCATGACATGATTCATAAAACCATCAAAGATTATGTCAATGACATATTAGCAAAATCCAAAAGGAGGAAGGATCACATAGCAACCTTAAGTGCCATTTTTGACAGGCTGGAGGAATACAAGTTTGATTAAATCCAAAGAAGTGCATATTTGGCATACAATCAAGAAAGTTGCTAGGATACATAATGTCAATGAGAGGTATTGAGGTAGACCCTGCTAAGGTAAAAGCAATCCTTGAGATGGAGGCACACAAAACATTGAAACAATTGAGAGGTCTCCAAGGCAGGCTTTAGTCCATCCGAAGGTTCATAACACATTTGGCAGATAAACATAATCCATATTCTCACCTACTTCACAAGGGAGTAGTGTACAAGTGGGATAAAAAGTGTGAAGAAGCCTTCAATAAGATCAAAGAATATCTGCTTACACCACCTGTCCTAATTCCACCAATCCCAAGAAAGCCATTAATTATCTATGTGTCAGCAACAACAACATCCCTCGATGCTCTTCTAGCTCAGCATGATGAAAACGGGACATAAAGGGCCATCTATTATATCAGAAGAACAATGGCTGGGCATGCGTTAAACTACTCATTCATAGAAAAAACATGTTTAGCAGTAGTGTTTGTTTCACAGAAATTCAGACATTACATGCTAGCACACAAAATAAAACTCATCACCAAAATCGACCCTCTCAATTACTTACTATCAAAGGAAATGCTCACTGGAAGAATGGAAAAATGGGTCATGATACTATCAGATTATGACATTGAATACATGGAGTGGAAAGTAATTAAAGGCCAAGTCATCGCAGATTAGCTTGCAGAAGCACCAATCTATTCAGAGAATCCTCTCATCTTAGAGTTTCTAGATGAATCCATCTTTAATCTCAACATAGCTGACCACAAAAAACTTTACTTTGATGACTCATACACGCAACATGGATCAGGAGCCGGTGTCTTCTTTATCACCCCACAAGGGGACTGTATACCAAGGTCATATAAATTAGCGTTCCCCTGCACCAACAACATTGCAAAATATGAGGCTTTTACAATAGGTCTCAAAATAGTAGTGCAGTGGTACATCATGGCCCTCAGAGTATATGGAGACTCCCAATTGATAATAGACCAAGTGAATGGTGAATACCAGACTAAGGATGATAAGCTCACTCCATACAAAAAACTGGTGGAGACTCTCAAGGAATCTTTATCGAGATCACATTTGAGCAAATTCCCAGAGCAAACAACAGAGCAATAGATGCCATGGAAACGATTGGATCCTTATTGGACATCCCTCACAATGTCCCAAAATATGAATTCTTGGTAGAGCAACTTCTCGTGCCCGCATTCAAGGTACCAAAATTAGAATTTGTGTGTGAAATCATTGGTCCCAGTGATCCCTGGTACCATGACATTTATACCTACTTGAGAATAGGTGTCATACCTGCTATCTTACCCTCAACCTTAAAATGAACCTTTGTAAAAAAAGCATCCTGATTTGTCATCCTAGGAGATACCCTATATCGTAGGAGCATAGAAGGAACCTTACTACGCTATTTAAACACTGAGGAGGCATTGACCACTTTAACTGAGGTGCATAACAACACTTGTGGTTCAAACTCAAGTGGAATGACCCTAGCCAAGAAATTGTTGAGGATGGGATATTATTGTCCTGCAATGGAAAGAGAGGCACATGACTATGTCAAAAGATGTCTACAATGTTAGCAGCATGGGGACCTCATCCATGCTCCAGCTCAAGAAATTCATCCCATCATCACACCATGGCCCTTTTCGCAGTGGGAACTTGATCTCATTGGAAAAATCATTCCCACTTCATCTAATGGCCACAAGTTTATCATAACCGCCACTGAGTACTTTACTAAGTGGGTGGAAGCCATACCCATGACATATATAACTAGGAAGCAGATATCAAAGTTCATCCTGAACTATCTCATTTGCCACTATGGTGTCCCACAAGCCATTATATTAGATAATGGGACACCATTTAAGAATCAAGATGTCCATGACTTGTTTGAAAAATTCAAAATCCAACATCGCTTCTCCACCCCATACTATCCCCAAGGAAATGGCCAAGCATAAGCCACAAACAAAACCATTCTAAAGATCCTCAAAAAAATAGGTAATGATGTAGGTTGTGACTGGCATCTACAACCCAATCCCGCCCTCTGGGCCTACTGAACCAATATCTACACACCCACCAGAGCCACCCCTTCCCCTTGGTCTAAGGATCAAAAGCAGTACTCCCCATTGAGATTGAGCTCCCATCACTAAGAATATCATTGCAAAACCTCATCATAGATGAAGAGTACCGATTATCAAGATTGAATGAACTGGAGCTACTAGATGAGTGGCATATAAATGCTCTAAATCATTTGCAAGTCTATCAAAATAGACTCAAGAGGAGATATAATACAAAAATTAGAAGCATAACATTCCAAGTTGGAGAATTGGTACTAAAAGAAAATAAAAAAGTGTCCCAAATCCAAATAGCAAAGGAAAATTTGAACCCAATTGGTTGGGACCATTTGTTATCACAACAAGCTATAAGTTAGGGGCATATCAGTTATCAACACCTAAAGGGGAACCTCTACAAGAGCCCATGAATAGCTCTCACCTCAAAAAGTTTTGTGCCCAATCTTTCAAGGTATAGAATCAAAAAATATAAAAAAATTAGAAAATGTCCTGAAGAAATGGTTATCTTGGTGAAAACCTGGAAAACAAGTGTTTTGGTGATGACAAAAAAATCTAAAAAAAAAAAAAATCCAAAAAAAATCAGAAAAAAAGATAAAAAAATAGTAAAGAAAAAAATTGTCCTCTGGTGAAAACCACTTCGGTGACACTTTGGGCAAGTACCTTGGTGAAAACCTGGCAAACATGCACTTTGTGTAAATAAGCACTTTCCATCTACCAGGATCTTTATAGCTTGTTTTGTATCATCCATCCATTACGTCTCCATCAACCATCACATTCAGATCTCCATCCATCACCCATCTATTTGACATCCACATCATAGCTTGGTTCTATTTTTGTATCATGATCCCTCCTAGTACTACTCAACCCATTCCCAAGGTCAGTTTGTTTTTCCTTTATCGGAGTAGTCTATTGCATCATGCTGGGGGCATGTTCTCATTGGATTGGATTCATGTATATTCTTGAAGTCCTAAATCTTAGAAAATCCAAAAACATCAGAAAATCACAAAATCCAAAAACAGGTCAAAAAGTCAGTCAAAAAGTTAAAAACAAAGCCACCAGTCGAACTACAAGTCTTTGAGCCTTGAACATAGGCAAGGTTGATCTTGGATCATCCCCTGAGACACTTAGGTTAGTCCTTTAGGAGTCTGTCATAATAAACTGACATCTCATCATGTATATCTTCATCTGTAAATCGGTCAAGTCGTCAGTCAAACTACGTGGTCTCTATGTGTATAACATAGGCAAGGCTAATCTATTGATTAGCCCTCGACGCCCCTAGGATAGGTCCTTAGGTTAGTCTCTTGGTCAAAATCTCAGAAAACCCCAAAACATTTGAAAATAAAAAATCAAAACATTTGGAAAATCTAAAAAAAAAAGAAGCCTCAAAACATTGCAAAACTCCAAAAACATCCAAATATTTGAAAAAAATCCATCCATCTCATCTCACTTTCACTCAAAATAAATGCCACTCATAATAAATGATCGTCATCCTCAACCTTTGGTGAAACAATCAGAAACAAGTCTAGTAGGTGGAAAGTGAAAACTCAAAATGTCAAGTCTCAGGTTTAAGTCAATACGTAAACAAGTTAGTCAACTCTATGTCAATAGCCTATCATCCAATCAGTCCCAAATCAATCATCTGATAACATCATGTCTTAGGATGTATCCTTCCTACAATGGTCATTATTTATCAGAAAAAACACTTTGGATAAATGAAATGATGTGCCACCATCCACTAACATGTCCTAAGATGTATCCTTCCTACAATGGGCATTATCTTTTGGCAATAATTTCAGTTCTTATCCTTAAAAACACATTTCCTTTTGGTTAGTAGTATTGAAGAACATTAGCTTGTTTTTTTACTTTATCTTTTTCTTTTGACTTATCTCTTTGCTCTCATTCCAATAACCTTTCGATGATGTCCAAAAAAAAGGATTTAGAGAGATAGGAATGGGGCAACGATTATTATATTTTATCTACTGTGCTTGTTGCACGTTCTTGTAATAAAACTTGGCGAATACTTGCTTTGTTAGATATGTATGGATGATTTTTTGGGTAGCTTGTTGACTATTGCATTGATAGGTTATACCTTTCTATGTTTTGGTCTGAGATGTTTGAAACTTCTAAAGTGCATCCTAGCAAGGTTTTCGTATGTCAGGTGTGAACAAGAATACTTCTATCTATTTGTCGAGTCAAAGTCCATCACACTAAGTGCAACGCCATCCTGGTTCTTTATACCTTGATGCATTGAACTTAGGCATGTTATCAAACATAAGGTAAGTGACCCTTTTAAAATACCAATCCCTAATAAGCAAATCATCCATTTCTCATCATCATCGCTCATAAAGTTGGCTTGTTGGATCCTCTTGTCATCATCCCATTTCTCATTTCTTCTTCTCCGCACTAACATCACATCATGAATAGTTAATAATCATCACCAGTGTATCCATCCTGCATCCACAAACCATCAGCATTCTGCATATCATCTCACATGCATGTTCATCATCATAATATAGATCTGTTAGTCTAAGCATCTCATAAAATTATACATTTGCATAAAACGTCTATTGCACAATCATATAGGCATCATCGCATCATCCATCTCACATGCATTGCATTATCATTTTAAGTTGTTTAAGATAATATAGATTGGTTATTCTAAGCATCTTAAAATCATCTTATTTGCATCATCATCATAACCATCCATTTTGAACCTCTTTATCGCGAGATTGACCCTCAAAATGAATCTTTTCACTCGATCTCTCAAGGGGGAAATGTACTAGTGTACTTATTTCCCCTGGGGCATCCGAAAAAATAAAAATAAAATTGAATTTTGATCGTGGCAAGTTTATTCTTTGAATCAACGCAACAAGTACATTGCTTCAAAGAGGGGCAAAAATTTGACACGTGAAATTAGCATTATGCACTTAATTAAATTCATATTCATCCACTCATTAAATAAATCAAGCTCACTAAATCCATTCATCAAATAAGTCAAGATTATTTGATTTATATCTAAGGCCATTGATTTAAATTGAATAAATTAACTTTATTTAATTTAAGCCTATCATCATCCTTTTAATTAAATAAATCAAACCTTTATTTAATTAAATTTGAAATCATCTTTCATCTCCCTTTGATTTAGTTTAAATCCCTAAATCTAAGTCAAATGGGTCAAATCACCTAATTCCTCACTAAATTAATCAAGCCATGATTAATCTAATCTAATCACCCATCACATCCTCTAGATTTTCCCACTTGCACAAATAAATCAATTTATTGATTTATTAAAATCCTCATTTTCCCTCAACAAGGCATCTTTAGAGAATATTCCTCAAGTTTGAATTTGAAAACAAGTTAACTTGTCCCTTCCAACATGGCAATAACTTTCCTCTTACATGTCCCCCACTTGGCATTTAAGCCTCTTTATCTCCCTCCAACAAGCCAAATTTGAATTTGAAAAGGCTAACCAATCTCATTTATTGGCACATTGACCAAAACTTGCACATTCCTTAACCATTCACAAGGTGAGAAGTGGCTCCTTCTTATTGGCCAAATCTTTATCCCACATTGCTCTCTTTTGGGCACTCTTTTCAACTTGAGATTCTATAAATATAAGGCTTATTCTTCAACAATCCATCCACAATCTTCATGCAAAGTTACTCTCTTCAATTGAGAGCTAATTTTTTCCATTTCATAGCATCTTCAACAATCTTCACCATTTGAGTTTGTCAAGGATTAGAAAAGGGTCACTCTTCACAAGTGACACCAATCCAATATGGGATAGGTATTCAATATACATTTCATGCTTTTAATTAGTTTATTCTGCTATATTTGTTTGTAGCATCAAGTATGTTGGATTATTCCATAGAGCTATCACTTTATTTGCTTGTTTCAAATTTATCTCATGAAAAATGGGGTAGGATAATTTAGACTTGATGATTTTGTGTGATACACAAATCTTTTCCCAAAAGGATTTAAAAACATATGATAATTTAGGTCAAAATATGGATGACGTGCACGTGCATGGTATGGTAAAAAAAAGTGACTTTTAAATAGTGGTTTTTAGAAATGCCTATTGAAACTCAATTTGTATCATTTGGGTATTGAAATAAATTACATATTTGAAAACTAGACTCTGAGTACTACATTTTATGCTTAGTGACTTTTTTGAAAATTCCATCTCTAAGTACTTCAAATTTTAAGGTCAAATGTGTCAAATTCTAAAAATCAGGGAAAACACTTCCACTTTTTGGCCAAAAAGTGGACTCAACTTCTTGCCAGTACCCTTGTGTTGAATGCACAAGATAACTGAGAGGGGCAGTGGGGGGGTGAATTAGTTATACCCTAAAACTTCAAAACCCTCACTAACATTTAGATCTACATTAATTTAAATTAACCCTTAATCTATTAGAATGATTTATTATGAAAGAAAATAGCATAAATTGAAACACATTAACACCATGCACAAAGGAACACCAGATTTACATGGAAAATCTAAGATGGGAAAAACCACAATGAGGATTAATCACAATATAAAGTAATATCAACATTGAATATAATAGGCTCACTGTTGAAGGGCTCACCATCCAAAAGAAACAAAGAATCATTGTCAGAATAGAAAATAAGATAGAGAAGAGCGTTACATTGAGAAATCCATCTCAAAGCAATAGAAAATCCACCACAGCATGACCAACACCTTCGTAGTCTTTCTAAAGAATTGTAGACACCTTTTACTCACTGCATTAAGTGATCTAACACTTGAAAGATCACACTACACTTCTCAAATTCACACTCTACAACTCTATAATTCACATCACTCACATCATACTCATCTATCTTAACATCCCTCAACAACTCAACACATATTTATACCATCTTCAACCTTGAATTTTTTTTCCAAGGTTGGATATGCACCTCAACCGTGCAAATTCAAATTAAGTTAGCACCAAAACATTCCCACAGTGGAAAAGAATGAAGGAATACCACAAAACATCTTAGGTAGGACCTAAATCCACTCATACATCCCAGACTATGCTTCCACAAACTTCAAAGCAACTTCACAAGTAGTGTAAATGTCACACCCCATCTTGTTACTAATTTACTTTATACCTTCACGGGTAAATAGGATGGTAAATATGATCATGATTTTGATATGTTTATTAAATGAATGGAATATTGAAATAGGTATTAAGGTATTATTGCCCTGGAAGAGTAATTATGTTTACATTGATGATGAACATGTATTGCTATATGAATATGCTAAAGTTTTATGATGCATATGGATTTATTATGAATGTCTCACTACCATTGCAAATGTGCTAAGTTAGTTGTAGGGACATGTTCAATCCTTTGAAAGGGAGGGGAAGTATCACTAGAAGTGATTGGTTGGATAACCCTGAATGAAACCTATCTGAGCTTACAAACACACTCACAGTAGAATGATTGAGTCAAGTTATTGTGTTGGGAATTGGTAAATCATCTTTAGTATGATGTGTTTCCATTAGTAGGGGTCCTGATTACTATTGAGTGCATTCTTGGATGATGTTTATGTGTTTGGAGTTTATGGATTCTTCTTATATTACTATGCTTGATTGATGAGTTGAACAACTTTTTTTTACCCAAAATTGATGAAATGAAAAGGGTTTTTAAAAGACATTCTCAGCTTTCCACCAATATAAATTATTCTTTACTTCAAATTTAATAAATAATTATTATTCATTTTCTATTTGAATTATGACTAAAGTCTTGATTGATAAGTTGATTGAAAAACATCTATAACTTTTAAACGATATCATATTTTTTTGAATCCGAAACATGCGTCACATTCTATGTTTTGCATACTATAGGATTAGAAAAAAAAAATTTCATGAAGTTTTGACCAAGTTAAGGTGGTCGGACATACAATTTTATATTTTTAAATTTGTAATAAAAATTCATAATTAATTATTTACTTGGAAAAATTACAAAAAGTATTCATCACATCTGACATCAGTCCTCTACTTATATCTAAAATATTATAAAAAATGTTATCATTTTATTGTGGTTAGGGTGGTTAGACAAACACCTACTTCTTATTTTTCCCCTGAAATTTAAGTACTATTGCATTGAAATTTCAAATTTTCACGAAATATATTTTAAAAAAAAATAAACCTAGTTGTTTCTAGAAACTACAATCAATTTGCTACAGATTCTATTCTTACATATTTTTGAAATAATATAGATAACTTATTCAAATGTTTACGTCAAGTTGCCTAACTCTGATTTTTCTAAATTTTCATCGCCATATAAGGGCTTGTTTTTTCCATGATGATCCTGCACGTACCCATATATATATGTATGTATATATGTATGTATGTGAATGCATGTCAATGATAGACCATACACATGGAGTAACACGTGTATGAGAGTACTTAGGTATGCGTACCTATGCACACTTATGGATAGGTTGCTTATGAGAAAAGTGTTATCAAAAGGAAAAAGAGAAAAGAACATATATATGTATATATGCATCACATGAATATATGTCTATCAATAGAATAAGCAAGTATATGTGAATGATTATTTAATTAGATGTGTGTACTAGAAGTATATGCATATATGCATATGTATATGAAAATGTCAATATATGTGTATATGTCGACACAATGAGTGGCTATATGGGTATACTAATATATGTATAAGTATGCATATGTGTATATAAGTTATTTAAAATGGTATTATTGTGAATATATCACTTATTTGTAATCATTCGATTATTGAATGGATTATTTCTATATTGCTTTGATCAATATATATATATATATATATACGTATATATATATCTGTCTAGATATATATATACATATACACACATGAGCATTAATGCTTATATAGAAGAGTGTGTATATATATACATATATAATATATATTATTATATTAATGTAGGTCGATTGATGTAATATATTATAGGGCCAATATAGTGTGATTATATATATATATATATATATGAAAGTTTATATATACTATATAAGCGCTCAAACTAATGAGTATGGTGTTGTTTATATAGCATAAGTGATATGCATATAGCTAGCACATATAAAGGGTAGGCCATGAGCTATACTATTGAATGGCACCCAAATACATGTGTTCATGTAAATAAAGGATGCTTTAAATTTTATAAAGATTGGCACAGTATATAATGACAATGTATAGTTACAATGATAAAGGCCAATTTATATATTTGTTATGCAAAATATTGAGGCCAAGTAATACATGCGTTTGACATGTGATAAAGTCTAATATGGAAAGTAAATCATAGTCAATACCATTTGGAAATACATCACTAAATTATAGCAGCAAATTACTTCAACTTGGAACACTTTAATATAAAGCGATGGAAACATTTAAGCCTACTTGATAAGTGTTTAAATGCATGAAAATAGGATAAAGAAAACATAAAATAATGCACTAGTCAAAGAATTATTGGAACACTATAAAATGTGAGTTGACTCATATTTCCTCTGTCACACAATGATGCTATGACCAAGTTGACTTAGCATGTGTGTTTCCTACAAATAGAAGACTTTTTCAAAGAGATAAACCGTGCCAAGTAAATAGGAATGGCAACTGCAACATGGTGCCAACATATGAAAACTCTATATTTTGTAGAATTCTATTTTGGTTGCAAGTCAATTGTCATCATTTGAGCATGTGCACATTTGAATTAGTCTTAAGCTACTATCAACTAAAAGGGTCGATTTGTAGAATACCATGTTGAGTTTACACTTAGATTTCTGCCACCATTTAGCTGAATGAAGTGAGTCGATTTGCATGTAGAGAGGTGTCAACTACCACACCATTTCTTTTATCTACAATGTCTCATCTTTCTATAGAAATAGATGGGGTAGAACTCTCATTTGGGATGCACTATTTTGCAAATCCATTATGCTGCAAATATTTTGAGAGTTGAACTTTGTGAGAGTTTAGAGTGTGAGAATATTTAGATATCTTGTGAAAGAGGACATAGTGAAGTGTGGCTTTGAGTGGAAAAGTGAAGGCTAGCAAGCTTTTTTTGGAAGGCTATGCAACAAGCTAGTTAATTGGGTTAAGTGCATTATAGGCATGAGGCTCTAGTCTTCTCTTATTTGTCTTTATTTATGAAAGAATGAGATTTGAATGCTTTGTTTGAACTATTTGAGAATAATTGCACTAGGAAATCATAACATTTTTTTTGGAAAGGAAAAACAAGTTGTTTTATTCTTTTCTATGAAAGTGCTTGTATGTACTTCATAATACGAGGGATTGTTTGTCATTAGTATAAGTATACTAGGAATGATGAAACAAGAGTAGCTTAAGGGTTATTCATAATGTAAGATGTATCAATGTCACGAAGTGACTTGACACTATTGGCTTATGATGTTAGAAAACCTTAGGAATGATAAGGTTAGCTGTACATCAATAGTTTGGAAGAAATGATAGAATGAGTCATTGTTAATCCATACTAGTATGATCACTTGATCATTGATTAACTACTAGATAAAACCCTACGTTGGGAGTAACCTATTTGGGTTGAGAAGTATATTGAAGCCTAGGTTAAGATTTACCTACTAGGTTGGAATATTACTAGATTACTCATTGGAACCAATAGGTTAAGAATAACTTGCTTGGATGGGATGTAAGTTGTTCTTGTTAGAACACATAGGTTTAGGTTAACCTACTTAATTACACTGATTGTTGATTATTGATTATATTTGTGAATAGGGTATACCAAGGTTGAGACTCACCTATGTGGTTAAGTAGATCACTCGAGTTTATGAGATAGTATATGTTTGGAAACTTAGGTGGGATTACCTATTGAGCTAGAGTTACTACTTAAGTTAGTCACTTTACACTCTTGAGATGACATCAAATTATTGATGAGATTCTACTCTTTTATTAAAGGAGATTACACTCTCAAATGGAATCATCTATTGCTATGATTATTCTTCGATTGAGGTTATTCATTGATGTGGCTATACTCTTGGTGAGAACCACTTATTATTGTGATATATTACTGATTGAATTCAATTATTTATGAATATTTAATCTATGATTAGATGATGCTTATGTAGCTATACTTTAGCTTATAAATTTATACTTGGGACTAGATTATCTTTTGAAGTGAATAGCTTGTTTATGCAAGTTAACTTGTAGACTAGGAAAGCTCATATATTATACATAGGATGGGAATGTCCATTGAAGGTGGTAACTTATGCTTAGGATTTATTGGTAGAGATACCATTGTGTTTAGGGTTACAAAGGGGAACATGTTATTTCTGGGGTTAGGGATTACCTATGGAAAAAAATTACCTAAGCAGAGTATATGAATGGGCATAATCCAAACCAAGCTATAAAAGTGTATGTGAATCTAGGATGATTTTCACTCGAAGTATTGGGTGAGAAAACTTTGGAAAAAGTAGTGTAAGTAGCCTCTATTTACTCCGCTAGTTCACTGTGTCCCTTTTATGAATTCTAGTTCAATATTTTCATACTCGTAGGGGTAACGACTATATGATTAGGTTCTAGTTTGTAGGACACAACACTGAGACTAGATAGGAAATTGTTATGGGGTTTAACAACCAATCTCTTTGTTGAAGGGTAGGGCCATCTCGTCATATGTAATAGATGTGTGGGGGACCACATTTGAGTCCATGGTTGGTGGAAAAGCACTTGAGTGATGCTTCTCCTCTTCAGTTGGTGGTCGAGGTTTGCGAATGTTTGCACTAGTATTGGGGACATTTGGAGTGTATGTATCAGGGAGCGATGACATCCAAAAGGTATGCACCATTGCAACAACACCAGGACCAATTTGTATATCTATTGCCAGATGAATCTCATAAGAGCTATGCATGTGTCATGTATCCATTTATATGAAATCATGTAATCATGAATGATAAACTTAAGTTCATTCAATATGAAATCTATGTTATGGAAAGATTTGTGAAATTACAGTGGAAGGAAATGGAAGTTTGGAAATAGTGTTATTTCAAATGTGCATGTAATTTACATTATGAAAAAAAAAATTATTGCTAAGCTATGGCATTATGGGTTTTTCACTTGAGGTGAAATCTTTGAAATTTTACTAAGTAGAACACCGAGGTTGTTATAGTAAACACCAAATGTCAGTCGAACCTATGTTAACACCATTAAAACTTAAGAACACACTTCCTAAAATCCAAAGATGACTCATAGACACTGTATAACACTTGAAAAAAATCTAGAATATTCCACAAACACCTTGAAAACCAACAAATTCCTTCACAACAACTTTCACTTGAAGAATGTACACATCCAGTACACTCAAACAACTCTGCCATACATTATAACTCAAGAAACTAACTTCCAAAGTACCAAACTACAAACAAGTTTTTCTAAAGAAAGATACACACACTATCAATACTCTTTCAAATCCACAAGCCCTGAAATCGTGCTCTATAGAGAAATGAAAAGCCTTGCAAGAACATTTCTCCCAAACACCTCTATAATATATAGTTCACACACCAATGGACACAAATTTCTCTACACAACGATCTGACACACCAAATTTTGAATGCAACACCTTTGAACAACTCTGATCAACATTAATGAACTACACAAGAAGATCTTCAACCTAGAAGAACTGCATAGCAAAACCAGAGCACTACTCTGCAATATAGAACACACTGCAACACACTGTTTCCTCTTTTTGTTCAATTTTCTCAAAAGCACTTGGAAACCAAGCACCAGAAACATATCATCAACATCTTTAGTACTTCCTCATCACCATCAAGCCAATCAAAACATAAAAAATCAACCATACATCCATAAAAAGAATCTTATCAAAGTAACACTAGAGGTTGTAACTAGTGGCTTACTAATGACAACATAATACAACCAATCAAAGCATCATCAAAGACAACACTAACTCAATACCAACTACACATCCTTGCAAAAAAAATCCTCATACAGTTTACATCAATGACAACACCAAAGCTTGTTGACATCATTGACAACACCAATCTACTCATACTTGCAACAATCTCCCCCTTTGTCATTAATCTGGCAACACATGATGTGAAAAACCATCAACCACAAACACAACAACTCTGATCTATACCTTTTTCCTTTTCTCTTTTCTCCTCCTTACACAACTAACTCATTACACTTTCTCTAACAACTTATCTTTCTGGTTCTTCATGATCATAATCCACCAAACTTGTTGATTTGATCTTTTTTATTTTTTAATGGTGGCTCTTTTGGTGGCGAGGTATGTTGTGATGGGGAATCAACATCTACAATTTCAAGCCCAGTTGACCTTAGAGAAGATGGTGGTGGCACTTGTGGCACTGGAGAAGGAGCTCTTTGCTCCTCTTGTTGAGATGAAGCAACATCTACATCATCCTTCTTTGCCTTATTCTTTCTCATGAAAAAAATTACTTTTTTCTCCTTAGGAGGTTGATATGTAGGCCTTTCTTCCATAACAGGGATTTCTCCTCCATCCTGTTCCTCCTCCATAAGGGCTTTCCCTTTATCTTAAATCATCCTTTCACCCTCAAGGTGACCAACCACTATTTCAAAATTCTAGAAAACATGTTCCATTCTCTACATTATAGTGGGAATTTCTGCAAGAGTAGTGAATTCAGGTTCCTTTTCCCTTACCTTTCTTGGAATTTTTTAAAAAGCAATCCACTTTTATTTTTTATCATCTTGCTCCAAAAGATCAAAGGTATTCCTTATTACATCCTCAGAGTACTAGAAAGTGTGTTCAAATTTGGAACTCCTATTCATTAACTTTAACCAAGATATGAAACCCTCAGGATCATGATACTCCCTTGCTCCTACTCTTTTCATGTGGAAAGTATTGAGTATATAATTTATATTATTCCAACCTCCCTTAATCATTACAAACTTAGAGAAGCATGTGTATGAAGGAAAAAACATCATTTTCACCGATTCTTCAAATGTTTGTTATCCACACTTCCCAACTTCCGCACCACTTCAAGGAACCCAATTCTTTCTAGCACACATCTAGGCAATAAGTGAGGTGAGACAGTAGCACCATACACTCTCAAAACAGTATATACAGGAGCAGGGATAACATCTCCCCAATTATGATCAACCCTAAATTCAGGCCTCCTATCCTTGGGTCTTAAAACATTGTGCAGGGCCTTAGGAATTCTTGGTACATTCATAACCAGAGCTCTTCTCAACTCAAAGGAAAATAAATTCTCAAATACCACATAGTCAAATTTTTTGTCATCTTTGTCTAAGATAGTGATCCAACAATGGATAGGAAATTCCATCATACCCTCTACTGTATCCAATGTCATATTCTTTCCAAAGGAAGGTGCACCTTTGAAAAAAACCATGTGCATGAGAAATGAATACTAGATGAATCTTACTCCCATTTCACCCTTCTTCAACTTTACTAGACCGTCATGAATTTTCTCTGCAAGAAACCCCATTTAATCATAAATTGTGCAATAATGGGGGTGTTGGATGTCAGCCACCATAGACATCCATGCCATGGGCATTCTAGTGACTGGGCTATAACCAATAATTTGAGAAATGGAGTAGAATATTTTCTAGAAATAAGGGAAAAAATAGTTAATATGATACTACTTTGTATCAAATGGTCCCAATATAATCTTTCATCCCCTAATCTTTGCTAGATACTTTGGAAGTATATGGACCTTGAATGAATTCCTAGTCTTCTCATATTCTTCTCTAAGAGCCTTTTCATTGATCTTAACTAGGTCCTCACTCCACTCAGTGAGACTGAAAACATGAGCAATCTCCTCCTTAGCGACTTTAACCATGTCAATTCTGTCAAAGGACCTCACAGTCTTGGTGATTGGGTCATAATTGATAGATATTTCTTTTAACAAATCAATATTCAGGTGTACATTTGACACAATCAATTTTTCCAAGTCAAGATTCCAAGGGTTACCAACTGGAACACCACAATTTCTATTTCCAAACTAGTTGTTGAATAATTGCCACCTAGTGCAAGGCAATGCAACATTCCTAATAGCACTATACTTTCCAGTCAAGCCCTCTACTACTTGTTTACCTTAGAAATTGAAAAGAAATTGAACCTTAGGTTTTTCATTGGTTGAGGGTGGTGGCTGGTCAGCTAGGTCCTTACTCAAAGGTCTTTTGGAAGTAGAGGCCTCCTCCTTTGATGAAGATGCTTTCATTTTAGGAGCCATGACTCAAGGGATTTTGTAAATTGGGGTTTCTAGTTTCATAAACTAAAACCTATGGATTGAGCAAGGGTTTTACATAAAAAATTGCAATGTAGAACTTCCAAATTATTTGAAATGAACATCAAACCTTAAAAGAAATGCAAAACCAAGAAAACCCTAGTGACAGGATGCTAGAGAAAACACAATTGAGCAAGTTCTTAATAGTTTCAAAGGCAGGACATTATATCAACTTATTGGCTTTTTGTGAGCTTTAAAACCCTAACCCCATCGTTGAACAGGCTTGAAAATGCAACACGACCTTCCTTAGATGCATAGAGTACTTTTATCAATTCTTAATTGTGCTTTAAAACAAGTTTTAAAATTATAAAAAATTCTAAATTTGGTAGCTCGACATCCTATCCTCCATTATGGATCACTCGCATGAATGAGAATGGCTCACCTTCCCTCAATTTCAACTTTGAATCTTGTTTGTTGATTTCATGGTGACATGAAAAGACCACCGGCTTAGATTAAGTAAGCTTAGTTTGAAAAATCTGATTGTGAGCAACCGTTGCCATCATCCAACCAAAACCAGCCATGTGGAACCACTTCCCAATGATTTATGGGCTCCACCATCTCATTGTTATTGAAGCAAGAAACCACGTGTCATATTTCCCACTTCCCTAGCAATTTTAATCCTCATGCAACTTCTATCAATGGGAAGATGGGGAAGGGCTGAGATTAAATCTCCCATCCTCAACCTATGCGTATCTTGACACAAGCTCACCCACCCATGCATGTAATCCCTTAGCACAACCGACACCCATGATTAAAAGATCAATTTGTTATTACAACATGTGCCTTTAGAATTCCATTTAGTAACCAAAATTTTAACACCTTCAATATATGGAAAAATATTTCATTAATTTTTGAATGTTTTATTTGTAGCTCAAGTGAAGCCACACGACATTCTCCTATTTCCCCATTGAGAGACAATAGGAAGAGGCATTCCCCCCACAGGATGGTGGGGAGTGGTCGAGATTAACCCACATCATCTACCTTCAACCGTCAATCTTATTTGAATGGAGTTTTTGCTTCCTTCATTGCCCAGTGGGTCCTTCTAACAATGGGACACACATCATCTGCTTGCTGCCTTGTGATATTATTTAAAAGTCAAAAGAATTCAGATGGGGAGGAAGGGAATGCTCTAGATGTAACCACATCATTTCATCACCACCATTGATGTGCTCCATCTCACTGCCTACTGACTTTTCAACGATGTTAGGCCCTCTCATGCAGAAGATATGTGGCACTCACCCACCAAACCATGATAATATTTTAATGCAAAACAAAATCGAATGGGGGTGTGGGGAGTGGCCAAGATGATTTCTAAATGATTGAAAGGTCTTCATAAAACATGAAATCTGCACATGTCAATTTGTTAGTTCATAAAAGGGGGCCATTACTAGGTTAACATTAGGTGAAGAAATAAAACCTAAAGATGAAACCTTAGAAATAGAAAATATTTTACTGACTTGTTACCCACATATTATAAAGGAAATTTATTATTAAGATGATAGGTAACAACGAGATTCCTAGGATTCAAGGGTCGATCAATAGAATGATCCAAATGGCACAAGTCACAACTTAACTGATCAGGAACCAGAAACAAGGGGTTAATGAAAAAACATAACAATTGCTGAAGACATCAAACTTAGAGGTTTTAGGAAGGGTTTTAATAACACAAACCCTAAGGAATGACATTGAACAAATACCTAAGTCCTAGGAAGTAAAACTTAGCCAAATTTCACAGAATTTAGAGATGGAACACAAAGCATTTTAGGGGTTCCATCACTTTGCACTGACTAAAGGATCCTTTTGGAAGGCAGGAGAATCTTTAGCAACAAATGGAAATGGTTTTTGTCTCATATGAAATTCTCCCTTTTATTTGGAAATGCAAATGTAACTACCTTTGGGGATGTTCTGAAATTGAAATTCAACTGTATGTCAAATGTAAATGTGACTAAATGTGTAATTTGGCCCAAAGCTTGTTTGCTCCCTTATTCTTATAAAGGGGAATTCATGGCCAATTGCACAGGTCTTTGGTTGAAAGAGATTTTGAACTCATGTAAGAGAATTTTGTAATTCAAGAACAAAGAAATAAAGTTAGTGTTGAGTCTTAGGTATGAATGCAAGCTTGTAATATGGATAATGGCTTTACAATAGTGATGCCATTAGAATGAGAAAATGCATATTCTAAAAAAAATTCTCTCCTCCTATATTTTTTCATATGAATTATTAATAAAATGATCAAGGATCCTTCTATTGGTCTTCAATCCTTTTGGTTGAATGTATAATTTTTCTCTACTTTAATTCAAAGAATTAATTAAAATGCTCTGATGGAATCATAGGTTTGTATGACTAAATTAACATATTATTAATAATTTCATATTTTAATTGTGTTAAAACTTAAACATGTACTCAGTGATTCATCACTCAACTCAATGCTTAATAACATATTAACAATAATAGCATATACAACAATGAACATCAACAATTGTTTAATGTGTATCTAGTAATTGAAACCAAACTTTTTCTTCAAATGATAAAATAAATAATATAGATAATTGAACATCAACACATTATTGAATTTGTGTTATTTTATTGATTTTCACATGAAGGAATACATAGAGGCATTGGCAATGTAAAATCTTGCTCAAAGACAACTACGCATAGAGCTGAGTTTGAACTTGGAAACTCATAAAATTATCAAATATCAAATCCCTGTATCACCTTTTCTAGCAACTTCCATTGTTCAGGTGGTGGAATTGTCATTTGTTCTAACTGATATTGTTTGACTTGAAGATTTGCTAAAATTTCATGATTGAAATTGGAACATGTCTTGAATTCTTTAGTCAATTTTGCATTCAAGGTTATCAGTGGTTTGATGGAATCCAAATAGTTTACCACATCTAGGTTTTGAGGAAACTGGTCCAAATCAGTCTTCCTTGCACCCTCTATCTTCTTTCTAAAATCATTCTTTCCAATGGATCACTCATTTGTGTCAAAAGCCTTTGGAAAACTAAGATCTGTGAAGTTCCTTATCTTTTCCTCCAATTCTTCATCTTGTCTGCAACTAAATTCACATATTCCTTTGTTTCACGCATTCTCAAATTCTTTTCAATGATAGATGATGTCATTGAGGCAGCAAGCCAATTATGAATCCCTTTTGATTTCAAATCATTGTCACTGGCTTTGTAGACTATTTGTTGAACTTGATTTACAAATTTCTCTAATGCCAACACATTTTTGTTTTCCACTAAATATTTGTTGAGCTTCTACAAATGATCAATCCTTTGCATTATTTCATCCCAAATCTTTTATTTCATATGCCTCATTGTTTCTCTACAAAATATAGATAACTTATTTTGACAAGAGTTAATTTCATTTTTTGTTTCCATCAACTCTTCCTCCAATCTTTCATTTTTTTTCTCTTTCTCCATTTTTTGTTCCCACTGTGCATTTCCATTCATAATGCTTTGTCTTAATTTTTCTGAAATTAATTTTCCTCATGGGTATGTGCAGGATCATCATGGAAAAAACATGCCCTTAAGTGGCAAAAAATTCAGAAAAATCAGAGTTAGGCAACTTGACGTAAAAATTTGAATAAGTTATCTATATTATTTCAAAAATATGTAAGAATAGAATTTGTAGAAAATTGAATGTAGTTTCTAAACTACTAGGTTTCTCTAAAAAAATATCTATTTGGTGAAAATTTGAAATTTCAATGCAAGGTACTTAAATTTCAGGGAAAAATAAGAAGTAGGTGTCCGTCTGACCACCCTAACCACAATAAAATGATAATATTTTTTTATAATATTTTAGATATAAGTAGAGGACTCATGCCTTGATGTGATGCACATTTTTTTGTAATTTTTTTCCAAGTAAATATTTAATTATGAATTTTTTATTACAATTTTTAAAAAAATATAAAAACTCATATGTCTGACCACCTTAACTTGGTCAAAAATTCATGAAATTCATTTTTTTATTATTAATCCTATAGTATGTGAAGCATAGAATGTGACACATGTTTTGAATTCAAAAAATGTGATGTCGTTTGAAAGCTATATATGTTTTTCAATCAGCTTATCAATCAGGACTTTAGTCATAATTTGAATAGAAAATGAATAATAATTACATAAAAAATTCAAAGTAAAGCATAATTTATATCGGTGGAAAGTTGAGAATCTCCTTTAAAAACCCTTTTCATTTCATCAATTTTGGGTAAAAAAATAGTCATCAACCACATACCCATCATATTGCCACTTTTTGGCGCATTATGATCCTACACATACCCTCATCATATTTCTTGTTGCTCTCATCTAGCCTTTGCTTCAGTTCATTCACTTCTCCCTCATTTTGTTTATCCTCTTTGCTTTTTGATGTAGAGGAAGATTTTTTTATTCTTTTTTCTAATTCATTGCTCTTGTTATCTACTACTTTCTTCTTTTCTTTCTCATTTTCTAGGTCTTCTTGTAACTTTTCTATTTGAACCTACAACCTTTTTTCTCTCTCTATCTTGCTTTAGCAATGATGTGTACACCAATTCATTATTCTTCTTTGATACATTAATTTTGTCAATATTTTTGAGTCCAGAAAAATACAATTGTAAATTGCTCACCTGAAATTCAGATCAATCCATCTATTTTGCTAGTTTATTTTGAATTGTGGGAACAAAAATCGTGTACTCCATGATTTATTTACTTGTGTCAAATGTGGGTAATACCATGGTTGTTGCAAGCTCTAAAGTTACAATAGACACACTCTCCATCAATTGCTTCTTTTCTTTTGTATACAATTCTTATTTCATTTTAAACTCTTCAATGTAATCAAAACCTAGGGAGGTAGGAATAATGGAATGCTTGAATCGTGAAGGAATAGGAGTACTTGTAGTTGCTAATGTTGTTGCAGCCACACTAACTGGTAGTGGGGGAGTGCTTGGAAATAACTCCTTTGTGATGGATCCATTGGGAGTGTGACTTGGACCTGTCAAAATCCTTTGCCTCTTCTATATGCCTTGATCACCTGGTATTTGTGTGGTATCTTGTATTTTTTTCCTCTTGTGTGTAATTTGTTTTTGTAGCACATGTTGACCACTACTAGTATTACTACACATACCATCGCCACCGGTGCAATGAAATTTGTACTAAACTCTTCACCATGGGCATGTCCTAGTTGTGATTGTATTTGACCATGAGGATTAGGATTTGAAGCTCTAACAAATTGAATTATTTCAGCTCTACTTGTATGCCCTTACTCTTCTTTTTCACCTCCAAGGCCAAATTTATCAACTAGTTTTCTATGCTCTACATCTATTACCATCCAAGGGCCTTGTCTTTGGGAACCCAAAGGACCACCTCCATAACCCATTTTTTTAGTTATGGCTACTCTTGAAGTATATGCTTCTTTTATGGCCTCACTTAAACTAGGTTTGAAATTGACATGGCTTTTTTCTTCCATATCATCATTAGAGTCATCATCAATTTCTTGATCTTCATGTTCATTGGGATGCTCTATTCCAAATTTTTCTAAATTCACGATCTTCTTCATTATCTCCATACTCTGCAAGAGCTCTTGGATCACCTAGCTCCTTCCTCATAGACCAAAAGGCAGTAATTTTTTATCGTGACCAATTTTTAGCTGTAATTTCCTTATCTAGAGAATTTGACATTTTTACTCTACTAGATGGTTTATCACTTTTTTCATAAAAAATGTTGTACCTCCTAATTATCTTTCGATTCAATGCCATAATTTTTGCTAACAATTATTAAAAAGAAATACCTTTCTCAACAACACTTTTCTCCATTTCTATTTTGAACTCATCCCAAGAATCCTTTTTTCTCAAGTTTTCAAGAAAGGGTTTACTTTGATGTTGAATTCTACTTGCAACATTCCTATTGGCCACAATCATTGATTTAATGGTGTCACATGGATCATATTGCTAGTGTTAGACAACATCAAAATAAAAAAAATTCAAAAGATCATGTGCCACACTAAATGCTTTTCTCTCGAATGTGAACCCTCCACATGAAAAAAGTAAAGAAGGGAATAAGGTCTTCTTCTGTTGATTGAAAAAGTGTAGTTCATCAGTACTCTTCATCTTCCTTACATATTCCAATGCAAAAAACCTTTCTATCACATGTATTGGAAGTTTTTATGGCTCTACTCCCGATCCATAAAATCTTAGCACAATATATTCTTATATTAAGTACCAATTAGCCAATTGTATTTCTTTTCCTAGTTGAATGCAATTTCTACATGACATAGGCAATCTAGGCATTAGAGGATTTGTAATTGCTTGATGCAATGGAGCCAAAAATTAGTCTACAAAATGAATGTAGTTCCTTCGAGAATCATGCATCCTTATCTCAATGGTCCAATCATATACTAGAGCCATTCTCTTTTCCTAAGCATTACTATAGGGATGAATATGAAGCTTGTTGGTCTGAAACTATAAATCAGGGTTAAAATATTAGAGGTTAGGCTATAAAGCATATAAATCAAACCCTAATAAACAATGAAGCATAAATAAGCATAAAGACATAAAACATAAAGAAATATTACCAAATCTTCATGCCACCATTGATTCACCTTTATTGCACTTCTCCATTTTTCTTGAACATGATAATTACCATGCAACTTTTTTGCATACAATTTCATGGACTGTGAAAAACTCATACCAACTATGATAATTACCCTCAAATTTTTGAGTATGTAAATAGGCCTAATGTTAATGACAAAGCAAAATATTGAAAATTCTAATTGACTATGGATTCACTTGACTTGATAGTAGACTTGATAGCAAGATAGCATAAGCTCATGTAGACTCAAGATAGCACAAGATCGATGACAAATGATAATGACAAGGTCATTTATAGGGAAGTCAATTTTGAAAGAAGGGCTAAGATTGAAAGTCAATGATCAATGACCAAGATTAAAAGATGAGGTATGGAATAGGGTTAGGGAAAAATTATAAGGATTGATGGTCAAGTCTATAATCAAGGGTGGAGGTTAATTAAGACATGGATGGATAAGAACTTGATGTGGAAGATAAGATTGGCATGGTCAAAGAGGTGATGGGAGAAATTACATAATAAAAATTATTTAATTTAGGTGGAAAATGAATAATTAAATAATTAAAATAATTATTTAATTATAGAAGAATGTGATAAAGAGGACTTTTTGAATTAAATAATGACTTAACTCAAATTTCAAGAGAGGATCAAATTAAATAAATTAAATTTATTTAATTTATGAGAGAAGATGCTAATGAATAATTAAATAATTAAGATTATTTAATTATAGAAGAATATGACATAGAAATTAAATAAATAAGAATTTATTTAATTTTAGAAAGAAAGAGATTTAATTAGTGACGTAATTAATGAAATAAAATTTATTTAATTAATCAAGGAGGAATAAAGATAAAAATGAATTAATTAAATTTAATTAAACTTATTTAATTAATAGAAGAAATATTGCTATAGAAAATAAAAGACAAAAGGGGAAATGATGAAGAATCTAAGTCGCAGGCCTAAGACAATTTTTAGTGTCTACAATTTGTCCCTCTTTGATACAATGCAGTTTATCACGTTGTGTCAAAGAAATTTAGTCAAAACATGCCCCGACATAAAGAGGATGAGGAAGGATGACAAGGAGGGTTGTGGTATGCCCCCTCAAGAGGACATGCGGGTTCAAAGAACATGAGTGTACTCTCAAAATGGATGAGAAGACTAGTGGATGAAGGATAGAAGAAATGTTAGCATGAAGGATATGGATGTTAGTATGAAAGAAGAATCTTCAATACTTTTCCAAATACTTAATAGGTGATGCATTAATCATCATTGGGCATTAAAATGATAAAAATGGGAAACAAACACCATGGTATGAAATAGACCAAGGTGTAAAGGTCATCCAATTGCAAAATAGATAGTCACAGACAAGGAATGTCCTAGCTCATACTAAGGGCAAAGTTGCCTCGGTCTTTTTGCCAAGACAATCCACAAACAACAGTAAAAAAAAAGAGTCATGAGACATCCTTGTTCCTTTAAATCCTTCATGGGACATCCTTGAGGAAATAGTAACATGACTCAAAGAAAAAGCCAAAAGAAAAGATAAGACAAAACAAGCCACAACATCAACAACTAGTAAGAGTGTTTTCCAAAATTTGATTTGTTTGACAGTTATGCAATTGATGAAGCCTAATTTTAGGAAAGACGCATGCCATATAAGACGTAAAGTCTGGTTTTGATCATGCAACCACCTGTATAAGGTGAATGACGAGGTTTGACTAAATGAAAATGCATGGTTTCAGGAAGGACACATCCTGTGTAAGACATATGTTTGACTCTTTTGACAGTTTGATTGTTTGACTATTTTGACAATTTTGACAATTTTGACAATTTGTTTGATTTTACTTGATGACTTTGTTTTTTTATCTTGTTGATATTTGACTTGTCCTGATGTGTTGACAAATATTTTTTTGTTTGACGAAAATGTCTAACTTATTTGACTGATGTGACGAACCCTAAAGGACTGACCTAGGTGGCCTCGGGGGCTCATTGATAGATGACTTTGCCTATGTGACAATGTGTAGAGACCTCGTAGTTCGACATGATATGAATTTTTTTACTGACAAAGGACTAAGTCATGATTTTTATTTTAACAAACATAAAAGGACTGATCTAATGCCTCAGGGGCACATCGACAAATGGCCTTGCCTACGTTCAGTCACAGAGGCAACGTAGTTTGACAATGACATGGACTGACTGAGATGAGTGACTTTGACTCTATTTTTGGGATTTTTGCAAGTTATTTGGATGTTTTTGTGTTTTTGACATGTTTTATTTTTTTTTGTCTTTTTGGGAATATTTTATTTTTTGTCTTTTCGAAGTTTTGTGTTTTTTATTTTTGGAATTTTTTGAATGTCAATGGATTTACAACTTGAGCCTAGCCTTTGTGCTAGATACCAATGACAAGGGAAAACCAAATCTAGGTAAACAAATGCATGTAGGATTGGTTGAATGGATAAAAGGATGATAGTAAATGGGATGGAAGACTCATGATAGATGGATGGATAAAAGGATAAGCTATAGGGGATGGAAGACTCAAGATATATGGATGGATAAAAGGGATAGGAAATGGAATGGAAATCTCATGATAAATGGATGGGTAAAATGACAAGATATAGTGGATGGGATGGAAAGCTCATGATAAATGGATGGATAAAAGGATAAGATATAGTGGAATGGATGTAGGAATCATAAGGATCTAGGATGTGATCTCCAAGGGCTATGTCACATAGGAATAACATGCCCCATTCTAGTTAGTAGACTTAGGATTCTTCATGAATTTTTTTATGAAAAGATGGAATGATGGGATGGATTAGTTTAGATAGGATGAGGTATATCAAGAGATATCCAAAAAATTTGTCAACATTTTTCCCCCATGTCTTTATCAAAATTAAAGGATGAAGGGAGGAGGGATGGATTCAATAGGGTAGGTATGTATGTGGGTGTATGAATAATAATGGTAGGATAGGATGAAAATGGTATGATGGGATAGATAGTTTGGACAAGACAACATGCCCCCAAGTGTAAGTGACATAGAAGATCAACCTACAAATGACGCCTATTTTCTAGGTTTTCATCATGGTACTTATCCAAAGTGCCACCAATGGTGGTTTTCACCATTGCATGAAGGGATTTCTCTTTTCTATTTTGATTTTTTTCTTTTTATTTTGGAAGATTTGGATGAGATAGGGAGATATGGATAAGAGGGACTCAAGTTTCTAGTTCCATGAAAAATGATAGTCCTATTAGATGAATGTCCTCGCATATGGACCATGTCAAAATGTGCTCATAGGTGTTGGTAATGGAATTGCATGAAAAAGGTCCATATGGATTTATGATGTGGATTATGGAGGAAAGATAGTGGATTATGTAGGATTTATGGAAAGGGATAGATGAAAGGCTTATGCAAAAGCATGGACCATAGGGACATGATTGGGAAGATATATAGGAAGTGGATGGGAGATGGAAAGATGGAGGCATGTGGGAATGGAATCATGACCAATGGTTGCACACGCCATGATAAAATTTGAAGCTTTTGATGGGAAGGTGGTGTAGGAAGAAATGGTGTTGTTTGCTTAGGATATGGTGGATGTAGTGCTTTTGGTACCCACATAGACTTAGTATTTTTATGATTTTTGTTTGGCTTGTGGTATTTTTGGAATTTTTGAATAGAATGGGAATTTTGGATGGAAGGGGATGGTTAGGATTTTTGAGATGTGGAAGAGGATTCCTCAATTGATTTTCTTGACTTTTGCTTAGGGACCCAAACAATTTTGTTTTTGATATTTTCTTTTGGAGGTATGGGCTTAGGTAGATTTTTGGATGGATTTTGCTTTGACTCTTTGCATTGATGCCCTAAGACATGAGAATTTTTAGGATTTTAGGATTCATGAATAGAGGCATCCAAATTTTTATTTTTGAATTCCATGGGATAGGTGGAATGAGTGGAAGCTTCTTCTTTGGACAATGTGTGCATTTGTTGGTCATGATTAGGAATGTTAGGGTATTTATGGATAAATGGATAAGAGGATTGGATGGCAGGGAAATTGGGTGTTGGGAGTAATGGTGGTAAAGTGGATGGTGGAAGGTGTATGGTCACATGCTTTTGACATTTGTAAGATAATGGAGGTGGAATGGAAACATATTTTTTAGGTGTATGATAGGATTTATGATGGAAAGAGGACTTATGATGGATGGAGGAAGTACCAACATATTTAGCTTGTTTTCCTTGGGGTGAGTATCCAAGGACAAAAGAGCGTGGAGGGACCTTGACATGGATGGGCTTCAAAATACCTTGTTCATAAAGGCCTAATCCTTTACCTTGATAGTTCATGTTTTGAAGCATGTGATGGAAAATGGGACTAGGTGTGTTTTGGACACTAGAATTGAGTTCATTATTAGATGAAGAAGGTGAAGTAGATAAAGGTTTTTTTTGTCCTAAAGAAGAACACTCATGGATGAAGGTGGATAGACCAATAGGATATGTTGGAGGACTTTAGGTGTGATTGATAGTTGATGTGGAAGGATCATTAGGATTTTTATTATGTTCATGTAGATCCAACTTATTTTTTTGATCTTCTGCGTGTGCTTGGGAGGCACATGTCTCATCATGACAAGTGGGATTTTGTGCATCATGGATAGGGCTAGATGGAGGGGAAGTTTCTTTCCTTTGAAGGAAGGCCATGGAACGGGGTGAATGTTCAAGTAGGTTAACAAGACTTTCATTATGTGGATCTTGGGTGTCTTGTTCATGAATGGTATTGGGGGTATGGATAAGATCAAGTTGCCCATGGATAGGTTCTTCATCATGAATAGTGTCTTGATCATGGAAAAGATATATGTTATGGATAGGTTGAATGAAAATGATTTGATCTTGATTAGTAGGAGAGCTTGATATTTACCCATGCTTAGGATTAGGATCTTGACATACCTCTTGGATTGCTTGAATGGAAGTGGATGAGGAAGGCTCTTGGAGGGGCTCGACATGTTCTTGATGATAAATCTCATGAGGGCATGATGGAGGCTGACTTGGGATCATGTGGGGAGACTCTAGAATAGGTTCAAGGGGTTGTGAGTGACATGATGGAATTAGAAGACTAGGCATGGTGTTGGAAGAATATTTTGTAAGCTCAAGGATGGGAAATGGTTGACATGGTTAACTCCTTTCTAGTAGCCCTTGGGTCACATCATTTGTAGGTGGATGGGTGGATTTGGGTTTTCTTTTATAATGTTTGAACTTAGGGCATGAAATTGATGGAGGATTGGATGATGGTTTGGGTAATGAAGGGTTTGATGGGTTGGAATGTGTGGGGACCAATGGATTTAGACTAGGACATGGTGGCTTTAGGATAAGCCTTTGATTAGATGGTGGTATAATATATTTATATGATGCATGAGCTAGATTGGTATTTCCCTTGTCAAAGGTGGCATTAAGACTTAAGGGATTTTGATCTTTTTTTGAAGGTTGAATTTGGCTCACATGTGCTTGTTGTGGGACGAATTGATGGGTTGATGTAGAATTGACATGGAAAGAGGTGGGATAAGGTGATGTGGAATTGTTATGGAAGGATGTGGGATAAGGTGATATGGAATTGTTTTGATAGGTGGATGGATTATATTGATATGGAATGGAGGGAAATGCCACACAGGAATGAGGTGGAATTGATTGGTGTTGAATGAATAGAGGATGATGTTCTTGTTGGGTTTGAAAAGTGGCTATGAGATATTCATGGGCTTGCGCTATGAGATGCTGCAATTGAGGTGATTTGTTTGCTTGAGATTGAAATTGTTGGATGAGGCCTTAGAGCCTGTGTATATTTTGTTGGTCTAAGGGTTGTGGTGCTTGATAAAGTGATTGGAGGAAGTCTTGGAATTGGGGTACTAGGTCTTCTAATGTTGGCATGGTGTCACTTTTGGAAAATATTTGATTAAGATTTCAGCGATGAATTAAAATGATGTGATTGCTTAAAGGACTAGGATGATTTGGCTTGGAAATATTTGATGATGTGGAAAATGTTTATTGAAAGTTTGACTTGGGAAATATCAAACACAAGATATCACATGTAAATGCATAAAAAGACACACCAAACAAAATGATAAATTTTTATTTCAAGATTAAATGTTATGATTAAGTAAACACTTGAATAACCAACAACAAGCCTAATGTTAGTCAAGTGGGTATGGCCAATTAGGTCTTAAGCTAGGATGCACGAGGTTGACTAGAGATGATTTGAAAGAAAAATCCTTCTACAAAGTCGGGAGAAAGGGGTAACCCACCCTTCACCTTCACTTCCAAAAGGTATAAAGTTCTTTGGGGCTTAGCGAAGAGTGACTAGATTTCAACTCCGAAAGGAGGGTGTCCTTTGATTCACCTCTTGATTGTGGTCGTCCCTTGGAGTGGCATGTCTCCAAGCAGGTCTCCTAAAAAGGACTATGAAAGAAGTGAACCAAGTGAGGTGTTTTTGATCTCCAAGATCACCTTGTGGTGCGAGGAGAGCATACACACACACGTGATTCACACTCATAGTTGTTAATTGACCCTTAGAAATGAAATGTGTGTAAACAGTTCAAACACTTGATCCAATTTGTCTTTTGAAGTGTTTACTTTTCTGCACATTCACAAAACCAACAACAAAGCCAAAACCCTAACAAGATAATTGATCACTAATATTAGAGGGTTAGCTAGTCAAGACAAATCTGATTTTTGGAAATTTTTTTGGCATAAAAAAAAAAAAAGAGAATAGACCCTTACTTAAATTTCAAGAGCTTTCCAAAAATGTAAAGAAATCCATTTTTTTTATTTGCACCCAAAATTAATTTTTCATGGAAAATCATTAAAAAATTATAAAAAATTCAAAATAGGTCCCAAAATTTTGATTTTTTTATTGAAATATCTTGACATCATCCCAAATATGTAGAAAAGTTTTTGTAAAAATATCTACAATGGTTTGTGAGATATAAGCAAATATTTCAAAAACCCTAATTTTCAAAGATTTGATTTAGTCTAATTATTTTTCATCCAAATGAAAAACATAAGGAATAGACCCCTATTAGAATTTAGAGAGATTTCTAGAAATATAAATAAATCCAAAAAATCCTCTAATTTTCTCTCAAAATTGATTTTTCATGAAAAATAACAAAAAAAAAAGGTCCAAAAATATGATTTTTGAACTGAAAGCTCTTGATATTGTCCCCAACCTGTAATTTTTTTTTTGTGCAAATATATGCAATCATTTGAGAGATATGGTCAAATCTTTCCAAACCTTAGGCTTGTGTCTTCAACCCTAGCTACAAAATGTCACTCTCCAAGTTTTTGCATAAAATAACAATATAAGATTACGAAAAATCCACAAAAATTCAAATTCACATTAGGTTCACCAATGTAAATCAAGGTTAAAATATTAGATGTTAGGCTATAAATCATATAAATCAAACCCTAATAAACAATGAAGCACAAATAAGCATAAATACATAAAACATAAAGCAATATTACCAAATCTTCATGCCACCATTGATTCACCTTCATTGCACTTCTACATTTTTCTTGAACATGATAATTTCCCTTATATTTTTGAGTATGCAAATAGGCCTAATGAAAACGACAAAGAAAAATATTGAAGATTCTAATTTACTATGGATGTCACTTGATTTGATGTTGATAGCAAGATAGCAAGATAGCAAGAGCAAGAGGACTCTAGATAGCTTGTGGATAGCTTGTGGATCCATCACAAATGACAATGACAAGGTCATTTATAGGAAAGTCAATTTTGAAAGAAGGGCTAAGATTGAAAGTCAATGATCAATGGCCAAGATTAAAAGATGAGGTATGGACTAGGGTTAGGGAAACTTTATATGGATTAACAGTCAAGATTAAATTATAGATAATTTAATCAAGGGTGGAGGTTAATTAAGACATGGATGGATAAGAACTTGATGTGGAAGATAAGATTGGCACGGTCAAAGAGGTGATGGGAGAAATTAAATAATAAAAATTATTTAATTTAGGTGGCCAATGAATAATTAAATGATTAAAATAATTATTTAATCATAGAAGAACGTGACATAGAAATTAAATAAATAAGAATTTATTTAATTTTAGAAAGAAAGGGATTTAATTAGTGATGTAATTAAATAAATAAAATTTATTTAATTAATCAAGGAGGAATAAATATAAAAATGAATTAATTAAATAATTAAAATTATTTAAAATTAATTATAGAAGACATATGGTTGTAGAAAATAAAAGATGAAAGGGGAAATGATGAAGAATCTAAGAGTCACAGGCCTAGGACAATTTTTAGTGTCTACATAAACATTCTTCTAAATTTGAATATAAAAAACTAGCACAAGTAGGTTGTGAACCTCAATTTCTTAGTGGAACCTCCTTTAATCATTAAAAAATGTTTATGCATGGATTCTACAATGTGTTCAATAAAGTTATATTTGACATGTGGAACACCATAATGGATATTATATAACATTTCAAGGAGGCTTGCACCCACTTCCCAATTTCTATCCAGTCTGAGGAAAAATGCTAGTATGGAAATAGTATCCTGAACCCATGGTCTAAAAATATTAAAATCATAAGGAGGCTTATGATTACCTTTCAATTTGTTTCTAACTTGTATGTTATTTAGAACTATTTTATTTATGAAAGAATTTTTCTCCCTTTCATCCACTGCTTCATAATCACTAGCAAGCTTTTGTAGGTCAATGTGGACGTTTCCAAATTCTTTGGTTGTAAACCCCAACACTTTTCCAAGTTCTTTTGCATTAATGAATAACAATTATTCTTTGCTATCTTTATTAACAATTGCTCTTTTTTTATCATCATAATTTTTGGCACAAACTATGATAAATTTTGGGCAAGGGAAAACCTCATGAAACATCATATGCCCTAATCCAATTACCCACGGTGCACTAATACTATTAACTTGCATTTTCTTTGTAGCCTTATTCTATGATGAAATTCTAAGTTCTGAGGTACGCCTACCATACATTTTAGGATTATAAATATCATGGTATTCATCAATGAAACCTAGGGTTTTAAGCAACCCAACATAATGTATTTTTTATCTGATTTTTCTCTAGTGGTACTCATGGTAGACATGCTTATACAATGTGAAATTGTGAATTCCCTCTCAGTCCTCCTTAATTTTTCTTAATTCTTAAGTCTCTCAACCCTAAACCCAAACTTCAAAGGTTGAGAAAATAATATTTTAAGAAACGATGAAAGTTGAAATGTAGTTGTAGCAATTTTGTCTTCCCCTTACTCGAATTTTGATTCTTGAAAAGATTAATACTAACATGCATGGAATAGCTTTGTTGGATGTGGAACCCATAATCTCCTTGGTGCACTAGTATGAGCAATCTGAAATCTCCCCGTTTGCTAACCCTCTCACTTAAAAATAAAATCACTTAGCACTTAGCAGTAGAAAGTTGGATTTTTTTTTGAACATTAAAGTGAATGAAACAATGAAACATCAACGTGTTACTTTTGGACTACACAATTAGTACATGGTTGTCCTGCATTGATAAAAAATTCTAAACTGTTGATCTTTGTAAATGTAATGGTTATAGGGTGATTCCAAAGGTTTAAGTTTGCAAGCCTAGAACTATGTGCATTTCATTTTGGAATGCAACTACAACCATACATCAAATTTTCATCAAACGGTTGAGTAATTTATGATATAAACAATAAACATGTGTTTTAAAGTTGTTTTAAACTTTAGTGTGCTAGGATTGACATCAAGGAAATGGTGTTGGTAACTTAACATTGCAAAGGACTTATTAAAATGAATAATGATACTGGGAACTGGGGGAGAAGGTCAATGAAAAATTAGAAATCAATAACATTTCAGTAAACCCTAACAAGAGTGACAACTTTTACTGTTTATAATCCTTTTTGTCAATTTGATGGCAACTTTTTTTTTCATTTGTATTGCTTTATGTTTTACTTTTAAATCTGCATGCAATTATTTCATAAATAGATAATATGTAATTTCTTAAAGGAAAAAGAATGATTTTAATAGATTTATTGAGACTAAACTTAGAAAATAATTCTTTACTGTAAATGATTAACGAAGAATAACACAACCATTTATTTTATTACAAATGAATTACAATGTCACATTATTACATATCTTTTTAAAGATGAGTAGAGCATGCAAGCACCAAGCTCCTATTTTGTATAAATAACATATGTTACTTTACATAATACAAATACAAATGTAAGCACCAAGCTTCTGCTGGACCGTTGGTGACAACATAATACAAATGTCACTTTGAAAATAAATTCATGGTGATGGGACTTGCTTGGTTAAACACGAGCTCTGAAAATAAATGCATGGAACTTGCTCGATCGACCATGGGTACTAAAAATAAATGCATGAGACTTGCTTGGGCAACCATGCACTCTCAAAATAAATACATGGAGCTTTCTTGGTGAACCATGTTGGGGAAATGGGAGCTGTGAATATACAAAATGTACTTATCCCCTTTGAGAACTAGAGTCATACAAAAGATGATGGGTAGTAAAATTGCTCCCATATTTTGCATATAGCCTCCATGCACTGGGATAACACTTATCTCCATCAAAGCTCCTCATCCTGGTTCAAAACCTATTTGAGAAGTTAGGTCAACTAGATCAACTTCTTTCCAATTCCACCCATTCTGAACTTGAAGGAAATTGGTCTTTAATTCTGTAACTACATAACTGGAGGCAGGAGAATTTAGAGTATCCCCAATAATACCACATCATTTTCTTCCTAAATCCTTATTAACCCTACAAAATGAAAAACTTTATGACAATTCAGAACGTTGCACTCAATGGTAAATCCTTTAGCCTTCAATGAATGATTTTAGTTGTGCTCACTATCCCTATTTATGCGCCACCAGTACCACTACCAACTTGATCCTTGTTTAATTATGAGTTGTGACTTGTGTCACATGTGAGGTTGGGTATAATGATAATCGTGATTCACACAAACTAAAAAACCAACTTAATCGATTTGTGTAACTTAAGCCTTACATTTACAATTAAAATGTTTAATTTGATTGACGTCTGGCTACATGCAAACTGTACCTCAAGCGAACAAGCTATCAAAATCGCCAGTGCCACTCAAACAATATGAAATCATTAAAAATCTTGTTTCACTAGATCACTGGATTAATGACATCATCATCTATGATTCTATAGTACATCACACAGTTTTCAATATAAAGCTATCTAATCAATTTCTTTGGATGTCCATATGGCATTAATCTGCACCGTCACCCATAGTACTGCAATCACACTTTGTTCAAAAAGATTGAGAATTGAATAAATGAAAGGTAGAGTACTTCGAGCCATTGAAAAAGAGAGAATTAAATGGCTCGTTTTACCTTAATCATTATCAATTTCCACTAATAAGTCACAATAAATTTTGCTCACTTATGATTATAACTACATGTTGATAATTACTATTAGTTTTAAAAGCCACATTTTTTATATTGATCAAAGAAAAAAAGGATTTACAAGAATTGTAATGCCCCTTCGTGCTTCATCCTGATAGTGTTGTCGATTGAGGCTTGGTCTGTCTATTGTGTTAATTGCTCGATTGATGCTGGGAAGGATTTTATATTAAATGAAAGGATATTGCAGTTTAAGGTATTTGATAAGTTTAATTAAATATTTTAATATAATTTGTAATTTTAATAAATAAAATACTATTGATGTTTTGTTTAATTTTAATAAATTAAAACTTATAGTTTAATAGTGAAATATTTAATAAATATGTTAATTATTTTATGGTGCTGGCAATTTAAGATGAATGGATTAAGTTAATTAATTAAATATTTAATAGTGGATTAAGTTTGAGTGCAAACTCTATGGCATGGTGAAAATTAAATTAAATAATAACATAATGGTGGACGTTGAGAGGAGTGGAGATAAAAAAATTAAATAGGTGGAGTGAGTTGTGCATAAAGGAAAATTTAAAAGAAAATAAATTAATTAAAAGAGAGGGAAGTAGTTACAGATGGAATACATGAAAGGTAGTGGAGTTAACTAACAGAGGGAAAATTGGATTATTTTCGAGAAGAGGTAACTAATTTTGCAATTTTGTTTTTAGAGAGTTTCTTGTTCTGCTTTGCTGTGAATAGTCTTCCAGGTTCTTGAAAATTCTTCTTGGAAGTTTGGAAAAACAGAGTTGCTGAGTTGCAGTAGGAGACTGGATTTGAGCTCTGTATCAATCCTTAATCAACTAGAAGAATTTATCCAAGTTCCACTATCTCCTAATTTGTGTCTCTGTCTGATCTAGATATTGGAGTAAATTATAATAGATGAATTTTGAAAAGAATTGCTTGGAAAACCTTTGCAAAGTATTTGTTTGTGCATAGTTTATAAATTATTAATAAATGATTATTATTTTTTCCTGGAAATCATTGTATTCTTGTGTGAGTTGTAGTCATTGTATTCTTGTGTGAGTTTTGTTTTCAGCTCTTCTCTTTTTGTATTCTCTCAAGGAATACTCTGTTTTTCATTTGACTTCTCTGTTTGAGTTGATGTTGTAGATTTATCATGGTTTTCGTATGCCATATTCTTCTGAGTGCTTGCATGTTGGAATTCTCTACTTAATTTTGTTTTATTGGACATTAGGAATCAATAGGCATGTTTCCTTGACATTCAATTGTGTGAATATTTAGAGAGTTTGGCTTTGTTTGTTTCTGGAAACTAAAGTTACTCCTGCCCCACCAGCATAGCTTTCTTTGCCTTTTCAGACTCTTTCATTGTTTCAGTTCGACTGTGGGATTTATTCATTTATACTATGTGGTTGAAGTGCTTTGAATCCCTGAATCTTTAGGAAATTTCTTTAACAAAAATACAACTAGGGAATTTCAATGCTAGCAGGTAATTGGCATTTAAGCTTGACACCTGAACATTGTAAATAATCCTCGTATAAGAATTCCCTTCTCCTCATTGGGTCGTAACACTCTTGATGGTGGCCTCATGTAATGAAACCAAGATGCCATATACCATCCCTTATATCGACGCTCTCTTTAAATCAAAGGTTATATATATATATACTTATGTGTTTCAAATTGTTTTAGGTGGAAATTCATTTGGATCAATTTTTTTAGATCTTCCTGTTGATATCATGACTCATCCTTGTATTGGTAGTTTGTTCTTTATTTTTGTATTCACCTGATCATTCGGTGTTAGCTTCTTAACACTCCTCTGACATTCTTTATCTGCAAATTGTAGTTGTTATGTAGAAAATATTTTACTTTCCAATGAAAATATTTTATTGGATTAAAAAAATTGCATTTCACTAGGATTTTCCATAGACTTCTAATGATTAGAAAAGATTCACCAATTGAGATTTTTTTCTCTTGAAAAACAAAAAAAATTGCCTATAAAATTAATCTTTTTATCGGGAAGTATACAAGATTCACCACAATTTTACACCTTCGTTGAAGGGGGTGGGGTTCTTAAAGCTATCCTTGTCATTTAGCAAATCCTAATCAAATATCAGAGAATCCTAGATCCTACCCTAAAATTCCTAGGGTGGGACTAAATCGCCCAACTTGGCATATTAGTCCTGGTGCAATCTGAGACAACAATTTCCAGGGTTTGTAGACCTTATTTTGGTCTCTCTACTTCTCCAGGTACTTTTTTTGCTTTATTTTGTTTTTCAATCTAATTTCATGCTTTCAAGTTTCTAGGGTTTGTGCATAAGTGTTTACATTTCTCCTTTGAAGCTTTATCAAAAGGTGAACGCCTCATCCAATCACACTAGGAACCCATTGGATTCCTCAACCGAGTTGATTCACCTAAGGGTTGATAGTCATATGGTTGAGGGATCTAGTTTCATAATGAAATGAGATGAAGAATAGAAGGTTAACATCCCTTCATTATGGATCTCCCTCCATTTTTCTATGTTTCATGTACAAAATGAAATAAATGGAAAACCACATTGTGTATCCAACCTAGCATTATATTCTGCATTTATTTTTAAATCATATGAAGAAATTGAAATGCAATTTTTAGTTTAAGTGTTTCTATAAATTGTGAAGGTGAACTTCACTACATTCTTACTATCCACAAAACTAAAGGTTTTCATTACAAGCATGTTGTATATATATAATTGCATGTTGGAAAACACTGGGTGCTATGAAACCTACAACCCACATACTATTGTAAGACCCTCTCCATGTAAAAACCGAATTGGATAGATTTTTGAATGTCTTGCATACTTTTATGTTGCTTTGTGCAACTAGTTTGTTCTTAGCTTTGAGAGTGTCTTTATGATTAGAGAATACAGATCTACATAATTTTTTAAAAATCGGGGATTTACCACAAGAGGGACACACTATAGTAGGATAACCCTATCTTGCTTGTACATTGAATCCTTTCAATAAATCTAGAACAATTCCTATTAGCCTTTCCTCCTCTTTATCCTACTTGGACATTACATCCTCTCAATCAAACTAGCTTTAATACTAGATAAGGAATATGAGAGAAGGGCAATAAATTGACAATATTGATCTAATAGTCATATATTGAAGAAATACACAAAAGCCCCAACTATCATAATAGAAGAAGAGGCAAAAGATCTATTATATAGAGGCTGAAATTGTAGGTGAACATTAACACAACATAATTACATTCACTTAAATTTCAACTACACCATTTACTACATATATGAAGACAAAAAGACCTAATAAGTTAAATATTATAAATAAACCAAATAAATCCAATGGACTATAATACTATCTTTCTTCTCTAGAGTAACAAAATTCACAAATTAAACATTTATATAAAAGTCCCAACTATTGTAATAGAAGAGGATGCAAGAGGTATATTATATAAAGTTTGAAATTGTAAATGCACACTATAATGGTGGTGGATGGATACAGATCTAAACAAATAATAGATCAAACACATAAAAATATCAAACACAAATTGTTTCCTCAATCCATGCTACTGCACAATCTTCATTAATACATTAGTTGATTACATGTTGAATGTTGTTGCATTCACTTCCTTCTCTTGATGATCATTTGATTATTCTTACAACTTGATGCTTGGTCCATTACAAATGCCTCAATATATAGAGGTCTTTAGATGTTTCTAGATCTTAGGCCGATGTGAACAAATTATGGGCCGACTTATAAATATTTAATCTTTTTCAATTCTTATCCTTATCTCAAAGATCATTCTAGAACATTACATTTAATTATTTGTACCTTATTTAATGTTTGTTGTTTGTGGGAGAAATTACATATCCCAACACACTAACACAATATAATTACATTCACTTATATCTCAAATATATCATTTATTACATATAAATGAAGACTAAAAGACCTAATAGACCCAATAACCTTAATAAATCAAACATGACAAATAAACTAATAGACATTTATACTATCATTCTCCCCATCCCAATTATTAAGAAAGGACTTAACCAAATCTCAAACTATATGAACCTTCTACTGCTTTTCAAGATATCTACTATTTAATCCTCCATTCTACAATGCAAGAAATACATTTAACTGCATAGCTAGTTAACTTCTGATTTGATTCAGTGGAGCTTCTTCCAAACTTTACGCAATGAAGGGTGAAGTATACTAAAGAATACTACCGTGCTTACCGCAACAAACGGATCAAACACATTGACTGCCATAAAGAAACTTCGCCGCAAGAAATTGATATGCTGGTCACGTGGAGTGAGCAAGAATACTTTTCCAGATAGTGACATTGCCCTTATGCATATGGGAAGAAGGCACACATTTACGCACACGAACACAGACAACCACAAACACTTAGGTGCCACGACCAAATGTATTGCTGCACCAAATGTTAATGATAGTGACAACAGAGCTACCCATAACGCATGCAAACTGAGATCAGTTATGATCGGATCTTCTAGTATGGTAGCATGAAATGCAAAAACAAGGAGGATTGCAGAAGCAATAGAATAACAGAGGGCCAATGTGTCAAATATCACAAATAGCTCGAAGAGAAAAGTGTTAATCAATATAGGGGCGCCCTGTCCTTGGGTGTCAATACCTCCTGGGAGAGTGAAAACAGCTGCAAAAGCAACTGTTGCAAGTAGGACTGCACTTACAGATATGAGTTCTGGGTTCCAACTTTTGGCCGCTCTTGATAGGATGATTGTTGAGTCCGTATCAAATATCTTCTTAACAGCACCACATGTATCTAAATATCTTATAATCTGCAACAACACCAGCTCATTTTTAATTTAATTATCGAACAATAATAAACATTTTAAAATCTAGAGAATAAATAATAAAAGTCTCCTTTCTAACATCATCATTTAGCATATTTTTGAATATTGAAAAAAGTTGGACAAATGAAGAGAGACCTTCACCTTTATATATATATAGTTGCAACTTGTTACTGCAATTTAAACACCTATACTGGTGTACCTCTTTACAGAAAATTGTTTTCTAATTTTTTACTTTTTTAAATTAATAAAAGAAAACCTGTCCTCTTCATAAGGCATGGACAATCCCAGGTAAGATTAAATTAGTATTTTTCATGATTTCCAGCCTTCTATTTAAAGAATAAATGTTCAACTATCTCAATCATCACAAAAATATAAACAACTATCTTATATTTATTGATAAAAAAATAATTTTAACTATCAATGAGATTAATTTTTAAAAATAAAGTAGAAAAAGTTAACAGTTTTAATTCATTGAGAAACAAACCACTTACACCCCTATAAAGTTGTGGGTCTTCATTCCCCTTCTTTAGTGCAATATCTAATGCCGTCAGCCCATAGTCATCAATGCAATTTATCAGTCTTTTTGACGTTACCGAGAGTATGATAGCTTTCAGACCATTTCCTCCAGCTTTATCAAATATTTCAACAGCATTGTTCACGGCGAGATGCAAAGCATTTCTACCATCTTTGTCTACCATTTCTAGACAGTCGCTGCTGTGTTTTAATATCACTTTCACTAAATCTGCGTTCCCCTCTTTGACTGCAACGTGAAGTGCAGACTGGTTGTTCCGGTCCACTTTGTAACAAGAATGCCTATCCTTTTCTATAAGCATCTCTCCAATTTTGCTAGTTTTCTTGTATTTCTTTGAAAGAACTGAATGTATCTCAACTGGAAGTTGATATAACGCAGCCATATGCAAAGGAGTTCGGTTGAAAATGTCTACTTCTGTGGCAAGTCCAGGTATGCGGTCTAAGAGCACCTTAATTAAATCTGCACAACCAGAAAATAGAAACGAAATTCAGAGAAGAGTTTGTACTTGTGTTTAACAGTATCCGTATCAAGGTGATGTAATGAGGGTTGTATTTATTTCGAAGTATTTAATGTAGACTTATTTTTCAATTAAAACCCCATATAAATCAAAGTTTAAAAATTAAGCAGGAAATATTAATATAAGGTATAGCTTTATCGTAGTTTTAAGCTATAATCTGTTGAATCTTACAGCCACGAAAAGATTATGCACAGCGAAAATTATTAATGCGAGTAAACAAGAAACAATGAAAAATAGACAAAACAGAGACACACGGATTTACGTGGTAAAAACCCTCAAGAGGGAAACATCCACGGAGCAATGGTAAAAATCGTTCCTCTGCTTAACTCTCTGTCATTCAGCCTCTATTGGCATACATAGATTTATAGTATTTCATACAGAACTGAATTTGTTAAATGCGTTCCTATCCATATTCTAAATATGTCTGTCTTGTTACAACAGCAAGCTGAATAATAGGATCTCAATCCAACAGAAGAGGGATTCGTTGTCATCCAATTTCAACAATCTCCACCTTGACAACAATTAACCTGATACCTTGCTCATTGCTCATCACCTTTTCTGCAAGCCAAGAGAAGCCAAGCACCACTGCAGCTTCTCCAATATAACTGGTTTCGTGAACATGTCTGCACAATTCTTTTGAGTGTGGACTTTATCAAGAATCACCTGTCCTTCATCAATAACATGTCTTACATAATGGTATTTAACTGGAATATGTTTCGACTTACTATGGTAAGCTGGATTCTTAGCCAAATAAATTGCACTTTGACTATCACAGAAAATTTTTACAGTTTTCTGAAACTGTCCTAACTCACCCAATAAACCTTTTAACCATACTGCCTCTTTGCAAGCATGTGAAGCAGATACATACTCTGCCTCAGTAGTGGATAAAGCAACAATGCTTTGGAGCTTTGACATCCAACTAATAGGACCACCTGCAAGAGTAAAGACATAACCTGAAGTAGATCTTCTTTTGTCCAAATCACCTGCAAAGTCTGAATCAACGTAACCACAAACCTTATCACTGCAACCATCAAAAGTGATACAATAACTGCTTGTGCCTCTAAGATACCGAAGCACCCATTTCACTGCTGCCCAATGTTCTTTACCTGGATTTGCCATGTATCTACTGACAACACCAACTGCATGTGAAATATCTGGTCTAGTACTAACCATCGCATACATCAAACTTCCTACTGCATTAGCATATGGTACACGAGACATATACTCCTTTTCTTCATCATTACTAGGACACAAACCTGAAGAAAGTTTAAAATGCGAAGCTAAAGGGATATTAACTGGTTTCACCTTATCCATATCGAATCTCTGAAGTATTTTCTCCACATACTTCTCTTGTGATAACCTCAGCTTGCCTTTCATCTTGTCTCTATGTATCTCCATGCCCAAGATCTGTCTTGCTGCTCCTAGATCCTTCATATCGAATGTCCTAGCCAGCTGAGCCTTTAACCTGCTGATTTCAACCATGCTTTTGCTTGCTACAAGCATATCATCAACATATAACACCAATATAATGAACATGCCATTATCCAACCTTTTAAAGTAAACACAATGATCATATTCACTTCTGGTAAAATTCTGGCTCACCATGAAGGAATCAAACTTCTTGTACCATTGCCTTGAAGACTGCTTCAAGCCATACAATGATTTCTTGAGTTTGCAGACAAAACTCTTGTTGCGATTTTGAACGAACCCTTCCGGTTGTTCCATGTAAATTTCCTCATCTAAATCTCCATGTAGAAATGCAGTTTTAACATCTAGCTGCTCTAATTCCAGATTAAGCAATGCAACTAGTGCTAACACCATACGAATAGAAACAATTTTTACAACTGGTGAAAAAATCTCATGAAAGTCAATACCTGCTTCCTGAGAAAACCCTTTTGCAACCAGCCTTGCCTTGTACTTCGAAATAGTATCATCAGCACCTTTCTTCAACTTGTATACCCACTTACAACCAACCGATTTCCTGTTCTTAGGAAGTTCCACCAGATCCCATGTTTTGTTTTTAATCAAAGCATCAATTTCCTCTTTCATGGCATGTTTCCATTTGTCACTATCTGAAACCTCTATTGCTTCTTTATAACAGCTTGGTTCTCCTTCGTTAGAAATTAAAGCAACATAAGTGACAAAATCATCATACCTGCTTGGAACTGATCTGTTCCGTGTAGACCTTCGTAGAGCTTGCTGTGGTATTACCTCAATTTCCTGAGGTGTTTCAGTCTGCTCATCCTCCTGAGTGATTTCCTCATGAATATCCTGCTCACGGACATCTTCATGATCTTCACCCGTGGATGAATGTATATCAAATTGAATTTGCTGTAATTGTGGTACATTAACCTGTTTCATTGCATTCTTATCATCTGATTTCATGAGTGAAATTTCATCAAATATGACATCTCTGTTTATGATGATCTTATGGGCAGTAGGACTCCATAATCTATACCCCTTTACACCATCACCATATCCAACAAAAACTAATTTCTGTGACTTAGGATCTAACTTTGAACGCTGACTCTTTGGAATAAGAGCATAGGCATCACAACCAAAAACTCTAAGACTAGAATAATTACATGGTTGGCCTGTCCATACCTCTTCTAGAATCTTGCAGTCAATTGCTGTCGATGGTGATCGATTAACCAGGTAACAAGCTGTAAGCAAAGCTTCTCCCCACAATTCCTGCTGCAACTTTGCATTACTGAGCATGCTTCTTCCTCTCTCGAGAAGAGTCCTGTTCATGCGTTCAGCAACGCCATTCTGCTGTGGAGTGTAAACAGTGGTTCTATGCCTTTCAATCCCTTCATTCTTGCAATAATTATCAAATTCCTTAGAAGTAAATTCTCCTCCATTATCTGTTCTAAGACATTTAATGGATTTGCCTGTGCTTTTTTCAACCAAAGCTCTAAACTGCTTAAAAGTGTTAAATACATCAGCTTTTCTCTTTAACAAATAGATCCATACTTTTCTCGAGTAATCATCTATAAAACTTACAAAATATGATGATCCTCCATACGAGAGTTTTGGAGATGGACCCCAAAGGTCTGAATGAATATAGTCAAGGATATCTTTACTTGTATGTTTTCCAGGTTTAAACTTCTGTCTAGCTTGTTTCCCATAAATACAATGCTCACAGAACTTCAAATCTACAGTTTTTAAACTAGGAAGTAGTTTACGATCAGCAAGTACCTTTATTCCTTTCTCGCTGATATGACCCAATCGTTGATGCCATAAGCGAGTGGATTCACCTGCATCCTCTGATGCGACTCCCGCTTGATCGATTTCTGTCTTTCCTTCAAGTTTATACAGGTTCCCAACTTTGTTAGCTTTCATAACAATCAAGATACCTTTTGATATCTTCAAAACTCCACCTTGAACTGAACCCTTATATCCACTAGAATCTAGAACTCCCAAAGATATCAGATTCTTTCTCAGGTCAGGCACATGTCTCACATCTGTCAGTGTTCTAACAATCCCATCATACATTTTAATTCTGATACTCCCTATCCCAACAGTTTTACATGTAACATCATTACCCATGTAAACTACCCCGTCATCAATAGATTGATATGTAGAATACCAATTCTTATGCAGACACATGTGATGGGATGCCCCAGAATCAATTAACCAGTCATAATGGTACTGTGAGACAATAGACGTAGATAATACCTCATCAACCATACCTGAATCCTTCTCGGCTATGTTAGCCTCCTTTGTAGAGTCCTCCTCCTTAGATGCCTCTTTACGTTTCCAGCAATCTTTCTTGAGGTGTCCTGATTTGTTACAGAACCAACACTTCAACTTGCTCTTTTTGCCCTTAGACTTGGATCTAGCTGGGCCCTTCGAATGCTGTCCCCTCTCAGTAGTTCTGCCTCTGGCCATCATAACTTCTGCTGTCGAAGTTTCCAGAGAAGATCTCTTTCGAGTTTCCTCAGATATCATAGCTCCAACAACATCATCAAAGCTAATATCCTCGTTAGAACTAAAACTAATAGAGGTTACGAAATGATCCCAAGATTCAGGAAGAGAACTTAATAATGTTACTGCCTTATCCTCTTTCGAAATTTTGTCCCCCGTGCTGTCCAATTTACTAATAAGAGTATTAAAAGCATTTAAATGTTCTGAAATTTTCATACCTTCCTTCATACGCAAGGTATACAGCTGACGCTTCAGGAGGATTCTGTTCGTCAAGGATTTAGTCATGTACAGGCTTTCCAGTTTTGTCCAGAGTCCTGCTGCTGTTGTTTCAGACACGATGTTGAATAATACATCGTCGGCCAAACATAGACGAATAGCACTGAGAGCTCGAGATTCCATCTCGTCCCAGTCATCATCATCCATACTCACGGGTTTCTTCGCTTTTCCTGCGAGTGCCTTCACAACTCCTTGCACACACAGTATATCCCGCATCTTGACCTTCCATAACTCGAAGTTATTGCTCCCGTCAAATTTCTCGATCTCGAATTTAGCACTCTGCGTCTTTGCCATCACGCTTCCACTCTGCGATTGCTCTGCCGCAGGTTCAGAAAACACCGTAAGCAGCCTGTAGGAAAATTGCCCCTTTGCACTCGCCCTTCGTGGCCTCCCTCCAACTGCTCTGATACCACTTGTTGAATCTTACAGCCACGAAAAGATTATGCACAGCGAAAATTATTAATGCGAGTAAACAAGAAACAATGAAAAATAGACAAAACAGAGACACGGATTTACGTGGTAAAAACCCTCAAGAGGGAAACATCCACGGAGCAATGGTATCGGTTCTCTTATTGTTCAAGTCAGGAAATTACAAGCAGCACAATCGTTCCTCTGCTTAACTCTCTGTCATTCAGCCTCTATTGGCATACATAGATTTATAGTATTTCATACAGAACTGAATTTGTTAAATGCGTTCCTATCCATATTCTAAATATGTCTGTCTTGTTACAACAGCAAGCTGAATAATAGGATCTCAATCCAACAGAAGAGGGATTCGTTGTCATCCAATTTCAACATAATCCTATGTCTTCACATTGTTGTTTAAATGCGTTTTTTACTTAAATGCAAGCAGATGGAACACAACATTATATTATGAAAATTTGCCTTATTTAATTATGCTTTTATAGTCTCAGGATTGTAGGTCGTAAGTTTGTAAGTTTAAAAAAATTTCTGTTTTCAAGAAAACTTCCGTAATTTTGAAAATTAGATCAACCAAAAACTGAAGAACAGCATACCTATATTTAATTTAGAGACTGCAAGATGTAAAGGTGTTTGGCCATCAAATCTCTTGTTGTACTCTCTTGAAGTCTGAGAACACAACTCTTCAACGATATTGGCATGGCCTCCCTCACAAGCTTAAAACAGAGCCGTTTCACCTTCTACATTGATCTCATCCACCAAATCTGGGCATGACTGCAGTAAAACATTCACGACTTGCTTATTTCCTCCCAATGCCGCTTCGTGCAACGCTGTGTTTTCCAACATATTTTTAGCTTTTAAAAATGTCATCCCATCCTCTGGATTGGCATTTGAGAGTCGCACCAATTCTTGTACGAAACGCAGATAGCCATAATACGCGGCAATATGCAGCACCGTGTATCCCCCTGGCGTTACCTCATTCGTAACGCGTTGAAAGCCCCCAAACTCATTAATAACTTGTACGTTACCTGATTTGGCTGCTTCGTATAACCTTCTGTCCATTCCTCTGGAGAGATGCGCACTCTGATCCTTCAAGCTTGGGAATAAAGACAGCAATGTCAAGGCAAACGTGATTTTTCAATGGGCAGTTCGAAACTTGCCTATTTAAAATTTTGAGTCAAAAAGTGCGTTAACCTGTAAACCTCTAGAGGTAAACCCACGTTTAAAAAAGCGCATGTGCAATCTAATGTTGGATGCAGCATGATCATAAGAGTTTGGCATGAATTTAGATGCTATATTTTCTTATAATTTTGATGTACAAATAAGAATAGTATTAGGGGAGAGGAATTGATAATTAATTTTTTTAGGCTGTTTTTTTTATGAAAGCAATTCTTAAAATACTTTAGTAGATACTGTTGAAAGATATTAAGAACATTTTAGTCTCTCAAATTTACTCAGTGGTCTTATGAAATTTTTAACAATAATTAATAGTGAATAATTTGACTGAAATGACAGTCCCACGATAAACTTATACAATACAATAATTTATTCTAACTTATAAATATATTTAATTTTACAAAAAATGTAAAATAATTTAACTGAGATGACAATCTTATAATAAATTTATACAATACAATAATTTATTCCAACTTATGAATATATTTAATTTTATAAAAAATATTAAAATTTGCAAATAATCTATTGATGTTAGTATAAAATATTGATCAAACAAAATAAAAATTTATGAAAGTAAAACTCATCTTTTAAGTGTGCTCAAAACACTGAGGCGTAAAGAAGCTTGATTTCGACAAGAACAACCACAGATTGAATTTATAAAGGTGCCCATAAATAAGAGAAGTTGGAAATATTTAATTTAAATTAAATAAAAAAAAACAAAACGACACAAGTCTAAGACTGAAGCTCTGACAAAACTCATACACTCTGCAGAATACCGTCTAGAATAATACTTTAAAATATATTAATATCATTTAATATAAGTAACAAATGGATGTCTTTATCTCTGACCAGCTCTTTCCATCTTCCCTTCCGTAAAGCTCTGTGCCCACTGCTTTAAATTTAATCGTCACATATTTTCAGGCAAGCTTTCACTTTATTCTCCCTTATACAAGAGGTGACGGGGAATAACCAAAGTAATATGCAGTTTGAATCCAATTATTATCACGTACGATATTTACTTTAGTCGTTAAAATCCAAGAGGCTTTAACTTTGAATCCAATTATTTTCTTAGGATCCCATTAAATTCGTACGGTGGTCGTTGTTATATCTTAGGGTCTTCACATCTATTTAAAGCCAACCCAAACTCAATAAAGCAATTATAAAAGAGAGTTACATTTGTGTTTAGGCTTGTTTATTCTTTTCTTGTGTAGGTAGCTTTTATTCATTATAAATTATTTTGTCTAGATTTTATTCTCTTGTTCCTTTCAATTCAAATTTTATTTTTCTTTTAAGTGAAAACAATAAAAAATAATATGTAGTCATTAGGATTTATATAAAGTAATGTCTTCAAGCCATACTTTTTTCTAAACTAATAATTTCTCATTCTTTATTTGTTTATTTTCCCTGGATGATCAATTAGATGTTTTGCAATATTTGTTTCACAAGAGCATTTTTAGTTGATAGATTTATTAGTGAAGGAATAATGTGTCTCAAGAATATGTTTAGTTCTACCTAGCATCACAGTTTAAACTTTTATTTAAAATTAAATTTATATAGTGTATTATTACAATTTGTGAAGGGTTAAGTTTTATCCTCTCAACAATAAAAGCTTAATTATTATCAGTTTTCATATCAAGTGAGATTAAGTGATCAATAGGAATATTATATTATCATTTTTTTGAGTTTTATACAAATGAATCTAAGGAAGACTATTAGTAATTTTTGTTGGTTGTGATAAAGAAGGATATAGGATGACCACACAAAATCTCAATTGGCTCCTTTCTTCACTCATTTCATAACCATTATTGTTAGAATTAAGGTGTCATTTACCTTCCAATCCTATGTATTATTTGTGTATCTAACACTCTTGGAAAGTGTCTTTAGATACCTAGGACATAATTAGAAATTAATTTTGAAATTCCCAAAGTACTTAATGTGAACCTCTGCTCTAATGCTATATTAAGTTTTTCATAATATTGTGATGATGAAGATTTAGATAATTTGGTAGAGATTTCTCCATTTGAGTTGGTTGATATGCATGTAATAAGTGTAAGAATGCTTTTGGGGGCAAGGCAAGGCTTGTGTGATTTTCCTTACCCCTTGTGTCCTAGTTTAAAACCTTACTAGACGGATTTGATGGAAAACAATAGCAATGTAATTTTCCCCCTCGTCTTTGTATAGACATGTATATATTTTGGCTTGCCAATGGTCACTCTCTATTGGTTGGAGTTTATGAAGAGATTATTTTCTATTTGAAGCTAATTTTGATTTTGGTTGGTCTCTTATGGTTGGCTTTGTTGTATGGAACACAAATGATCTCATTAACACAAATATCATTTTAGTATAATGTGGTGTGTAGGAAGATTGGGTGGCATTTTTAGCCACAAGATTGGTTGAATAGCTCAACAACTATTCATGCACAAGGAAATTAGTTATGTGTGTGTGTGTGTGGATAAAATTTCTATGTATGGATCTAGTGAATACCTTTTGTTACCAACAATTCAATCTTAACACTCATTTTTCATAGCTCTTGGGTCCCTAACATAACTTTACATGTAAAAAAGACTCCCAAAGATTTAATCAATTGGTCTCACCAAAAAAATTACATAGTACATAGATTACAAATCTATTGAAATTTTGATTTAATATTGTGTACCAAGTATTGCTTGATCTTTTAACTTTGAATTTGACTCTATAAAAATTATTTCAAACTTATATATTGCTTTTGAACTACAAAAGATAGTAGATTCAAAGCTCAACTAAAGTAAAATTACTCAAACCTAAACTCACAGTTCCCCCATGAATTATAAAATAAATTGTTTGATTTTGTAACATTAATATATATAATGAGAAAATAAGCATATATAATAGTTATTTTATAAAATCAAACACTTTTTATATATCAAATGAAAAAATGTTTTATACAAATTAATTAATAAATTGAGTTCATTCAAACTCTAAATTTTTTGAAATCAATAAAAAAATATAACTTATTCAGTTGTTAGGAAAATCACACAAGTTGATCAAAGCATTTTCTATACAACTTCATGAGAGAAAAGCATGCTACAAGCTTACAAAATAACCATATGAAAAGATCAAAGATGTACTACAAGATAACACAAGAAACCCTAGGAAAACCCTAAAGAGGAAAAACCCAAGCCTTTAAAAACATCCACACTCAATGTATTATTCAACAACAAAAATATTGCAATCCACTTACAAATTCTTCATGAGTACTTCTAAAACATTAGTCTTCTCCAATGCATCATCCATGTGTCCAAGCATGTATCCACACATCCCATGGCATACTTCACATACGCACTCTTTAAAAAAGAGCTCAATACAATTACAACTAAGCCAAACAAGCCAACTAGCCATCCAACCAAACAACCAATCTCAACCACTTAACATGTGCTTGCTTAAATATAGAATCAATCTCGCACAAAACAACCAAGTGGTAGGATAAAACCATATCTTTCAAAACCATGAGTACAAAAAACCATTCAACCCACATTTACTTTTGGTATTAAGTTTCCTAAATATTAAATATTTTCCCATGTGCAACCCACACATAAAATATCTAACCAATTTTACAACTTTACAAGTGGACCCAAATAAATATTTAATGTCACTAAATACACCTCTTAAAGATGCACCATGAATAAATATTTATTTTACAATAACATGTCATGTTGTGGGTACATGGGGACTTAATTTACTAGTGAAATTGTTATCTTGCTTTAATATTATTTTAACAAACTTTAATGATGATTTATTGTTTCTTTTTAATTTTAAAAATAATGAATAAATATAGTGTAAATCAAAATATATTACAAGTCTTTTTTAACAATAATATTTAAATATTATAAGAAATTTTTATTAATAAAATATTTCAAATTCACTTACTAATCATTTGTGATATAAATATAAATAAATGATATTTAGAATTGTGTTGTACATTTAATTTTTTTTTTTTTAAATTGTCTATTTTATGATAGGTATTTATAGATTGTTGTTTTCACAACTTGATCATAATATTGAAACATTAAAATTCAAAAATTAAAGTATGGTTTCAAAGAGAGTTTTGTGAGGGTTTAGTTCTTGGCTTTTCTTGTGTCTTTCTAATTTTATAGTGTTCTTTTGAGTAGGATTTTATATTTATTATGGGGTGTTTTCACTTGTCATACTTATAACTATTATTTTTATCCTTTAAATGATCTCAAATTTCATTAATCTAGTAGCTATTGTTGGTGTTCAAGTTTTGATGATGGATGAGGATAGCTCCATTTCCAAAATAATTCAATATCTTTCTCAAAGTTGTTCACAAAGTATTTCATCTAGAACACCTCTAGAAAAGGCTCTTCCCACTCCAAAATTTGATGGTTCTAATTAGTGGCTTGAATTTCTCTCCTTAAATTAGTTATTTAGTAGGAGGAGTCCTCCTTTAAGCATGCCGAAAGAATGGGTGACCAAGGTTTGGGTATCAAATAAGGTTTTCCTTGATATCTTCAAATAAAATGGTTTTTTCCCTTTATACTTTGTTGAACTAAGTCATGTGGGGAGGCAATCCTAATGAAATGTCAAAAAAATAGGTTTGGGTTAATTTGAAATAGGGAAAATGGAGGCATGACATCTACCTATTTCACAGTATTTGATTAGGAAATGAGATCCGCACAAAGAATTGACTTACAACCCTTAGGTGAGTCAACTCAATAGGGGGAATCTATGAATTTCCTTATGCTTGAGGATGGAGGTATCAACCTAAACAACACTTTTGGGAGAAAAACTAAAAATAGAAAATCTACTCAATTATGCTCATTCAAACTTGAAACGTCAATTTAAAGCTCAATATTAATAGAAATAAAAAAATTCTATAGATCTTAGAAGAGTAGAACACTGTGTACCTACCACCAAAAGGAAGTTTTGGGAGGCTGATTAGGACTCATTCGTCTATGGGTGAATGGGTCTCTACTCAGGGTTTTCAACAATCTTTTGGGAGCCTTTGATGTCAATCTGTAGCTTCTATTTGATCTAGGTTTCATTGTTGAAAAGTTAAAAATTGGATTTGTAGGCGAGTTTCTATGATTTGACGATAACTTTGTCAAATTTTCTAATTTTTCTCTTTATGATATTTTAAGTCCTCTTCAACCTAAGATCTACAACACAAATGCAAGAGGAAAAAATGGTTTGTTTCTTTTGAATGGTGGTTTTCCTTGGTCAAACCCTATTTGGATAATTAAACCTTGAATTGAAATAATGAAATGTGAAAGGAATGATGAATGAACAATGCTATTTTACAACTCACCAAACCCTTCAATAAACCTTATGAAATTAAAATTTTTGAGCTTGATATTGCATGAAATGGCTTCAATGGATGTGGATCTTGTAGTTTGAAATGTGACTTGAATGCTTTGACTTGATCTTTGAAACCTACATCACAATGTTAGCTCCAAAAATATGCATGATTGTAAAAGACTTTGGCATGATGCTTGAGACCTTGATTGCTGCAATAAATCATTGATGTATTATAGAAAAATGTATCCCTTTACATTTTCACACTTGTTTGGAGCCTTGTGTACTAAATGTACTTAATTGTGCCTTATTTAGGGTGTTGTAAAGTGTTTTCTTACACATTCACACTAATCTTGGGTTTTATTAATTAATTGGGCTTCTTTATGCTTTAAATGGCCTTATTTTTCATCCACAAGCCTTAATTAATGCATCCTTCCGAGGATAATCTTGACATAGATCAAGTGATTAATTAGAAATTAATGATTTTGGATTGTATGGCCCAGATTTAATGATCTATGACTCATACACCACCTTAGGCATATGGGTCCCACCTAAGTTTTGAGGCCTTAATTTGGATTTCACATGAAACAAATAATTTCTTGAAAAATGTGTCCCAACATTAGCCTAATGGGACTCATACACCATAACTGGCATATGATTCCCGCTTAGCTTAGACATAAATTAAATTCAAATTCTTGGCGGGATTTTATTCTCCTAGATCCGATGTCGACTTGCAATGTTGTAATTCTGAGAAATTTGGCATAAACAAGTATAAATACAAGGTTATTTCACTCTTTTCTCCTAGAAATTTAAGTGATCTTATGAGCATTTAAGTGAGAGAACTTACAAGAGCATTCAAGAGCATTCAAGAGATGATTATCCAGCATTTTGGAGCATTATTCAAGGTTCAAGCATCATGGAAAAGTCATCATGCATCATGTTTGTTTTTGAGCTAATATTTGTGATGTAGGTTCTTATGATTCAAGCAAGCATTCAAGTCAAGATCTACAACATACAATCAAGATTCAAGATCCACATTCATGCTAGCCATATCATACATGTTTGCAACATCTTATTGAAGAATTTGGTGAGTTGCAGCATAACATATTTGTTCATTCATCATTCCTCCTTTCTATTTCATTTCATTTCAATATTTGATTAACAAAATGGGGTTTGACCAAGGAAAACCCCTATCCACTAATAAAATGATATTTTTCCCTCTCTTTGATGTGTGATTTTTATATCTAGGTTGGAGATCCATTGAAGAGAAAGTTTGGGGAAAAGTTGTCGAGATTGCAAAGTTGTCTTTGAAGTTGTCACCTTACTTGCAAGATCACAGAAAGTCATCTACATAGTAGAATTCAGTGATATAGACCTAGAGATTTGGTAGGAGGGAAGCTACAAGAATTCATGTGAGGATATCAGAGTTTTTAAGCAACCTTGATACTAGGAATAAATCACCACTTGTGGCGTATGAATCTCAATACACCCATTTTCTAGCATTTTTTGTAGATCCCGATTCAACAGTTCTAGATTCCAATTTCAACCCGAAACCCCGAACTGGGACTAAATTACCCCTACTTGTGTATGAGTCCCAATGTGCATCAAAATAAATATTTCCAACATTTCAGAACTTAATCCAAGCCTCTTCAGTTTCTAGGTGCACCTCGGTACTTTCTCAGTTTGTTGTTCTAATTTGCATTTGCTTTTAGGTCATTTACTTAAGTTTTGCACATCATTAGATTTTTTAATTAGATTTTGCATGTTACTAGTGTTTCCAAGTCTTAGCTTTGTGGTGAACCCCTCTTTAATCTTTAATCATACCCTAGGACAACCTTTAGTATATTTCTTTCCTTCATTCCATCCCAAGATTGAGATCTCTAGGGTTTCCTTGAGTGAAACTAAGTGAAATAGGAGGTCCCTAACATTAGTACCATCTCCCAAAATATATAAACCTTTCACCTCACACCCCTATTTCTTAGGTATCATTTTGGTGAGACTGCATTTAGAACACCTTATTTTTTATTTGGAGTACATCATAGTCCTAGATCTAGTTTGCATTAACTTTGCATTATCTTTTGCATTAGTTAATTTGTATTCTAGGGTTTCTTAATCTTTCATTAGTGAAAGTGCATATAGGTTGCATTTTTACATCTTGCATCATCAAATCTCATTTGAAAACTATAATTACACTTAGCATAGACATCATTCAAACCATAAAACATAACTTTCATGTGGAATTTTCTGAATTTTATGCAAAAACCCTCATCTAGGACTCATACGCCCTTCTAGGTGATTTAGTCCCATTACATGTGGTTTCTCCTAATTTTTGGGTATTTTGTGGTGACTGTTATTCACTGTTTGAATCCCTGAAAACCCTGATTGGGACTCATACACCCCTTTGGGAGATTGTCCCATTTTAGATTTTAAATTACTTTTTCCAGTATTAAATTCTCTATTTCTGTGTTTTTGTTTGTTGTTATTACATTCATGTTTTAGTTTGCAGAGTTTATGTTTCATTCATTTCATTGCATCTAGCTTGATTTAATTCATTTTTGTCAATTGCATAATTTCAAAGTTACATTTATACATTTAATTCTAGGCTATTGTATTGCATTTCATCATGGATATGTGCTTTGGTAAGCTTTGGATGCCCTTGAAGTCATTAGTTGATGTGTCAAGCTGTGCTTTTGGAAATGGCCCTAATGAAATTGAACTTACTCATGCTCACTCAACTCCTAATGCATGTCCTCCTCATGATCTTGACATCATTGGAGAAAATGATGATAGCATGAACAAGTTTTTAAATTATTCCCTTAACAACCTTGAGACTAGAATGCATCCTTTTATCCATCCATGAAACAACCAACATCTCCTACCATCCCATCACTTGAGATGTTTGGTCTTTCACATCTTGAAATTGAAACACAAGATGAACCTAAGTTCACTACAATAGGTGAGCCTAGTTCCTCTAGTCACTGAGCAAACATTCAACCTATAGACATCTAAATTTGACCACCTCCATATGGTCAAAGTTGTCTCCTTAATCATCTATTTGCTCATTTAATTCGTCCTCTTTGCCGGTATTAATTAAATCACTCATTTAATTAATATTGTGTGTCTTACATAAGGTTTCTAAAGTATTTAATTTAATAAATACTTTTTCCCCTCTTCCCTCTCTAAATTAAATAAATGTATCACTTTATTTAATTTAGTCATATGTATTATCTTTTTGAATTTTAAATTCCTCACTTTCTCTCGCATTGTCACATTCTCCAACTTTTGAAAGTTGGTCTCTAATCCCTCTTAACAATCTAACCCTCTTTCTTAGTCATAATCAATTTATGATTAAGATGTGCACACACCTACTCATCATTAGGGTCCCATCCTCCATAATTTCCCACTTGCCTCTAATCTTGATTAATTAGTCTAATCAAGTACTTGCACAGCCTTAATCACTTAGTTAGGTCAACCTAATCCCCATATCATTTATGGAATGTGTCCTAAGTCAACCTTATTAAAGAATTTCTCCTTTTGGAGAAGGCACTCCATTCCCCATGTGAATTTTTAATTCACATTTAATCCCCCAATGCATTCCTTGGATTCTAAAATTCCTTTTCTCATCCCCATGTGGATATTTAAGGAATTTTTAATTCCCGACATGTCCTCTCACCCACATGGGGACAAGGACCTCCTTTATGAGGATATCTTGTCCCAATTCCAAGGTACTATGTACCACCTCCATGTCATGTACTATCCTTCCACCTCATATACACATCGCCTCTTACAAGCCACTTCACATGCCACATGTCAAGATGTGAGGGCTTGTGAGTTCTCAACTCACCTTATCCCTACATCTTGATCTTGGTGGCTCAATCTTGACCATCCATCTCTCTAGAGAATTCCAAATTCTCTATAAATACCCCCTCTTTTCTCTCATTTGGGGAGAGATCATTGATGCTAGCCAAACTCTTGCAAAAATTTTCCATGAGCCATACTTAGCCATTTTTTATACTTGCATCCACTTTCATCCATTTTCCATCCATCTTACAATTCACATTTGCATCTCTTGCCATCCAAGGAGCATGCAACACCAAAGATCGAAGGGCCAACCAAAGATCGATTCGAGACAAGGTAAAATGTTTCATTTTGTTGTCTTTATTTTGTATGGAATCCAACTAGGCTAATCTTGAGGTGTAGGGTGTATTTTGTTGTTGTTTTTGCACTCTCTTGTTTGTTGTTCCTATTCTAACACTGAAACTCACCCTATCACACAACCATTCTATGTTAAAAAGGTAGCAAACACTCCTACCAACCTACAAGAGACATATGAAAAAGGATTCACGATCTTAAGCAAACAAAGATGTGATACAATAAGCAACCATGAAATTCATCAATCTTAGAACAAATACCAATTGAAGATACTAAAGGGTTAGGATATCAAGATCCTCCCCCCAACATAAGTATTCTCCTTTCTAAATAACAAACAATGCCTTGTAACGATGATAAGGATGATAGGATCATCTTAGTTCCCCCTCCTCAACATGTAACATGAGAAGTTGGTGAATCTAGCAAGTGACAAAAGCCTTACAAACTAAAGAAACTAAAATTCCCTTCTCCACTGTAGTGCCCTGTCTGTTGTGGCCCTCCTGGATATTTGCGTAAGTGTGTTTTTTGATCTTGTTAGTTATTTAGTCAGTTTATGTGGTTAATGTGAGATTTTAATGGCTTTGTTAAGTGAGTTAATTGAATTAATTGGTGGATATGTTGTCATTTAGGGATGAATTAAATAAATTATTATATAAAACATATTGATGAAGTAATTTAATTAAAATTAGAAGTAAAATTGTAAATAACAAGTCAATATTGTGAAATAATATTTACATGTTTATTTTTAAATAATTAAATTAATTTTACCTTATAAAAGATTATCTTGTGCGGGATAATTATTATATATAGAAAAATAATGTGATTTGTAATTTAATACAGATGAAAAGACAATTATTTTAATAAGAAATTTGAATCTCCCACACTCTTTGAATCTCTCCCACTCTCTCCAACACTTTCCCACTCTCTCGCCCTCTCCCTCCCTCTCTCCCACTTTCCCACCCTCTCACCTACCCTTTCCCACCCTCCCACTCTCTCCTTCCCACTCTCTGCCACCCTCTCCCACTCTTTCCCACCATCTCCCACCCTCTCCAACCTAATTCCCACCCTCTCTCCAACCCTATCCCCACTTAGGCCACTTCCAACTCTCTACCACTCTCTCTAACCTCTCTCTCCCACCTACCCCATGCTCTTTGATCCTCTCCCACTCTCTCCCACACTCTCCCATTCTCCCCCACCATCTCCCACCCTCTCTCCCACTCTCCCACTTTCTCCTACCCTCTCCCACCCTCTCCCATGTTCTCGGACTCTCTCCCACTCTTTGGGCCACACTCTCCCACCCTTCCTCCCACCCTTCTTTCCACCTCCTCCCTCACTCCCACTCCCTCTCCCACCCCTCTCCCACCCTCCCACTCTCTCTCCTCCTTCCCACTCTCCCACCCTCTCCTCCCACCCCTTCCCCACCATCTCCCACCTCTTCCCACCATCTCCCACCCTCTTTTCCCACTTTCTCTCGCCACCCTCTCTAACCCCTCTCCCACCCTCTCCAGCCCCCATCTCCCCACTTCTAGCCACTCCCTCTCCAACTCTCCCACTCTCCAACCCCTCCTCCCACCCACCCCATGCCTCCCACACTCTCCCACCTCTCCCACACCTCCCATCTCTCCCACCATCTCCCACCCTCCCAGCACCCCTCCCACCTCCCACTTCTCCCACCCCTCTCCCACCCTCCAATGTTCCTCCCCGACTCCCTCCTCCACCCCTTTATCACACCTCCCCACCCCCCACCTCCCCCTCCCCCTCCCTCACCTCTCCCACCCTCCCCACCTCTCCAACCCCTCCCCACCCCTCCCACCCCCCCCACCCCTCCCACCCCTCCCCACCCACCCCACCTCCCACCCCCGAACCTCCAACCCTCCCACCCCTCCCACCACCCTCCCCATCCTCCCGACCCTCCCACCCCACCCCACCCCACCACCCCCACCCTCCCACCCCAGACCCTGCCCCACCCCTCCCCACCCCTCCCACCTCCCAACCCTCCCACCCCCTCCACCACCCTCCCCGACCCCCACCCCTCCCCACCCCCACCACGCCCCCACCACCCGAACCTACCACCCCACCCCCACACCCACCTGAACTACTTGCCCACTGCCACAAGCATCTGGCCGACACGACGCATGAGTGGGACGATTTCTACAAATTTAAAAAAATAAAAATTTCAAAAAATCTATTACTTTCCAAAATTTGTAGGGGGAGCACGGCCAAAATTCTACTTTTTAGGAAGTGCCCACTTAGAAAATTAGTAAAAAATCAAATATTCATTAAAAAATTATCAAAAAATTGTGCACCAACTGTGAGCATCAAGCAATTAATTTCTAACTCAGAAGTATTTTTAAATACTAAAAGTGGTCACTGCGGTTTCGCATTGCATAAAGAAATTTAAGTTATGTTATGTTTTTGACAAAACAACAATTTGTGTACACCCCCTTTGTTGAACCCCTTAATCTCAACCATTTTCAAAATAAATTAGTAGCTTCTTAGAAAGTAGACTCCGTGAAAGCACTTTGATCCTTTTTTTTGTTCCATCTCAAAAATTTTGAGTGTAACTATCCTGAGCAATTTCACGCCCAAGCGTCGCAAGATTTCCCCTCGATTTAAAAGTTGGCCACTTAAGTTCTCTGAACCATCTTGGTGCACTCCTACTCCCACCCCACAAAATGATAATATTTTTACAAGATTTTAGATATAAGTAGAGGACCTGTCCCATGTGTGATGCATATTCTTTTGTAATTGTTTTCCAAGAAATAATTAATTATTTAATTTTATTGCAACTTTTAAAATATAAAACTTCAGATAGTCCTGGACCACCTTTAACTTGGTCAAAAACTTCATTTAAATTCATTTTTTAATCCTATAGTATGCAAGATTGAATGCTTACACTTTCTTTCAGATTCAAAAAATGTGGATTCCATTTGAAAGTTTTATATATTTTTTCTAATTAGCCTATCAATCGTGACTTTAGTCATAATTCAAATAGAAAAATTAATAATGATTATTTATTAAATTCAAAGTAAAGCATAATTTATATTGGTGGAAAGCTAAGAATCTCCTTTAAAAACCCTTTTCGTTTCATCAATTTTGGGTAAAAAAAAGTTGTTAGCCACATACGCTACACAAACCCATCATATCGCCACTTTTTGGCCCATCATGATCTTGCACATAGCTGATAAATAATGATGAAATTGATAAAAACAAGTAGTAATAAATAATCAAATAGCCAATAAAACCTTCACATGTCTAAATAAATTTAGAATAAATAGATTTAGAAGTACCATTTTTTGCATTTTGAAAGGAGAGATGATGTTCATCATTACATCAGACTGTGGAGAGCAGATAAGAGCTAACCTCCAAGGGTTTTCCAAACCGTGAGTGCACGGTAAAATGGAGAGCATCATTTTACACCCAAAAAAACATGGAAAATAACCCACCACCAGAACCAACATGACTATTAATTGGATTGAATGCATAGTGGTGTTCGGTGTTGAGGCTTGGCAAATAATGTGTAGGTGTAGACTATTATGACAACTAACCTAAACCTCCAACATTAACTCATGAATTTTACCCATTCACTTTTGAGCATATATGAATAATAAATTTTTTATAACTACACCCTAATATTGAAACAATCAGGATGTTTTTAAATATTAATTAGTGGTGAAGGCAAGTAGAAATTGGGATGTGTGAGGGCCATGAGCGGGTGTCAAGTCTAAATGGTGAATTTTTGACCCTTGTGCACTTATCAAACCCTTTCACATTTGCTCAAAACATCCCCAAGCCAAAATAATAGATATAAGCTATTAACCCGCATGTGAATCAAACCCCAAAAAATAATCTCGATCCAACATATGGTTTAGGAGAGCTACGATTACGCAAAGTTAGCTATGGCGGTAATTAGGTCCTTTCCCATAATCATTAATGATAGACATGTAAACAAATGATATTTATAATTGTGTTATACATTTAAAATAATTTTATAAAATTGTCTATTTTATCATAGGCATTTATAAATTGTTATTTTCTCAACTTGCTAATAATATTGAAACATTCAAATTCAAAAATTAAAGTATAGTTTCAAAGAGAGTTTTGTGAGGGTTTAGTTCTTGGCTTTGCTTGTGTCTTTCTAATTTTATAGTGTTCTTTTGAGTATGATTTTATATTTATTATGGGGTCTTTTCACTTGTCATACTTATAACTCTTATTTTTATCCTTTAAATTATCTCAAATTTCATTAATCTAGTAGTTATTGTTGGTGTTGAAGATTTGATGATTCATTAGGATGGCTCCATTTCCAAAATAATTCAATAACTAGGTGAGTGTAGGATCATGGGGGTCTGAAAAGTGGCAATATGACCAAAAATGGCTGACAACCTTTTTTATCCAAATTTGATGAAACAAAAAGGGTTTATTAACAAAATTGTCAACTTTCCAAAAATATAAGATATGCCTTATTTGAAATTAAATAAATAATTATTATTAAATTTATACATACATTTTGACTAAAGTCTTGATTGATAGGCTGACTAAAAAAAATCTATAATTCTTAAACAATTTCACATTTATTTAATTTGAAATATGTAGCACATTCTATGCTTCCCATAATGTGGGATAAAAAAATGAAACATTGAATTTCATAAATTTTAGACAAAGTTATGGTAGTTAGACAAACAAGTTTTAATATTTTTAAAAAGTTTTGATAAAAAATTCATAACTAAAAAATGTGACACATCTAGGCATGTGTTCTCTACTTATATTGAAAGTTTAAAATAATTATATTAAAAAAATTTCTTGTACATAAGTTGGTTAGACATACACCCACTTTGTTAGTGTCAACCACCTCCCAAGAGCACAACCTGTAAATAAATCTTCACAGATGAGAGAAGCATTATGCTTTCAGCAGAGATGAAAATATATTCAGATGAGATATTTTACATAATGTACAATAGTTCCTTATAAAGGCAAGATGTAAGTTGCTAAAATAAATAACCGACAAAACTATATGCACCTAAATAATCACTATCTAATAATATTTTTCTAAGTAAAACTTAAGCATGCTAAATGGTAAGAACCATTTACTCCAACAACCCCTTAAGTGCAACTTAGGGATTTTACTATGCAAAATTGACATGCATTATGGGTTTCGGCTACATGGCCATGTTAGGTACCCATTTACAATGTAAGATGTAGTGCAAACTCTCACAACTGGAGAAAAGGAGAAAAACCCTATGGGAAAGAACCCCTCTCCAAAAGAGAGAAAGGAAAAACAAGATGCATGGAAGGAGGACTCAATAAAACCCCCAAGGACTACATACATCATGTATATATAGTCAATAGCCCCCTCATAAGAGGGAAAGAGAGAGACTATGTAGCCCCCCCACACTGTGTAATTGCCTACAAAAATGGTAAGTTTTTGAAGACAAAACATAATCCAATGTCGACAAACAACTTGTCTCCCTTTTGGAAGAAACAATTTAACCTAGTACAAATGGCAAGAATCCTTCCCATTCCAGATAAGAATTGAAAGGAAGAAGCATGAATATGTTTGATGATGTCTCTGAAATCTACTCATGTGTCACCAAGACCTTTGAAGATGATGCCATGAACCAATTAGGAACATGCCTAATCACAATAGAAGGTGACAAACAAGGTACCACTAGAAACTCATTTAGAACATTCTCCAAAGACAACTATGGAGTTACAAAAATTGCACCACAACTATCATAAAATAGGAAAGTTATTCCTTCAAATGTGTCTTCCAAGTCTGAAATGTGAGATTCCATGAACAATGAACTAATGCATGACAAATAGGAATCTCAATCAGGAAGACAATGATAATCCTATTGCTCAGGAATGATGGAAGTACTTAATGAAGGTGGATCAACTATCTTTGACAAAGAATCAAGAACCTTTGAAGCAACTGCAACCTCATTTGAAGTATAAGGCCCAGGCACACTAGTATTGGAAAGAGGAGCATCAAGAGATGGAATATTATCATGATCTTCATATAATTCTTGAATGTAAGTCCAAAGAGCATAAGGACACTCAAAATGAACAAGTGAATCCAAAAGGTAATCATCATTTATATGCTCATAAATAACTCTAAAGACTTGAGCCCTATATCCTTTCCAAATCATATACCCACAATGTGTGCCATGAATAGGAACTTCATTATACAAACATGGAAATAGATTCTTCTCACTAAGATGAGTGAGAATAAAATCACTCCATTTCCTAAAGTTCCCTTTCTCCAAAGAAACCATTAATTTAACTGATAATTCTTCAAAAATTTCAAAGATAGTTATAAAACCTCAAAAATCCACTGCCTAAAGTTCCCTTTCTCCAAAGAAGCCATTAATATAATTGATAATTCTTCAAAATTTTCAAAGATAGTTATAAAACCTCCAAAACAAAATTAAAAAATTAAAAAAAAATGATTTGGTGCAAAACTTGTGCCATTTTGAAAACACCATGATCTCCAAGACAACTCCACAGTCACAAGTTAGTAGCATACAAATCACTAAACATCACACATGTGAGACATCTTTATAAGCTGTGAGATTTTCTCACAACAACCAAAGACACTGCAAAGCTATTTAAATCACAAAAAGGTACCCCATGCTAACAATGTTGGATTATTTTTCCAACAATCTTCCAAATGGGCCCACCTCCACTTTGGTTTCACAACAATTTTAGAATCCCAAAATAAATATTTAGGGGAAAAATTTATTTAAAGTTTGATATCCACCTCCAACTGCAAGCAAATCATGCCACAAATGGATAGAGAAAAATCATGGCTCTTCATAGATTTGAAAGGCTTCCACACAGATTTCAAAGATCAAATTGCTACAACATTTATTTCAATGTAGTTCAAACAACCATCATTGGGAACACTATTGATTCACCTAGCAGGCTTGCACAAATTCAACCGTGACTTGCAAGAAAAAAAATAGCCTCTAAAAAAATTAAAATGGTGGGTGAATGATGGTCACAACTCCTTCCTAGCAAATCGATGGCAGTAATTGATTGCAATCACTCCTTCTTGCCAAATCAATGGCAGCAAATGATTGTAGTCGATGCTCCACAACCTCTAATCAAGAACACAATTTATCTACGGCCTTAGACGCACAAATTGTGACTTCCAAAGCAAGCAAAAATCATGCCAGCACACAAATGGTAATCACTATATGAGCAGCAAATTATTCACGCCACCACAATAGGATGAAATTCCTCCTAATAGATAAATCATTTCCTTTGATGAATATAGTCACGCCTGCATCCAAAATGAAAACACATGCCTCCAAAGCATAGATTCACGGGTGAATAGAATGCAACAAAAATATCTCAATCAAATCTTACCCTGGAAAATCTTCTCGAGATAGATAACGCCAGGGAATTAATGTGTTGTACAAATATTTAATGTTTTGACTAAAACAAGGTATGGCAACTCCTTCATGCGTCAGCTGTAATGCCCTGTCTTGTAACCTAAAGAATGTTGCATTGACTACGAAAGTGTAATAATTTTTTTAACTGAAATAAATTTATCAACATAATATTTTAAACAATTTATAAACCTTTATAAATAATATATATATACATTATATATATAACATATATTATATATAACATATATTATATATAATATATATTATATATAAAAATATATATATATATTATATTATAATCTAAAAGTAAAATAAAAATAAATATAAATATAAATATAAATTTATAAACTAAGTTTTAAACCATGGCAGGGGCGGCTGCCTTACACAGTGCAAGCAGCACCAGTGCTACCTATGAAGACAGCGCAGGGCGTTACCCTCACAGTCGGCTCCCCTGGGAGGTCGTCTATGGGGAAATCCCCCTCTTCGCCTCCCTAAAACAAATGAATCTCCTACAAATTTAAGAAATTTCTGCGATTCTTTAAAAATCACGTCCGGCCAAAAAAAACACATAAAAATTAAATTTCTACATAACATTTCATAATACGATTATATATATATATATATATGTATATGTATATATATCATATGTATACATATATATATATATATAAATTAATTAATAAAAAATATCATAGTCAAACAATTAATTTCACAGAGGTTTTCTACATGAATTTGAGAAATTTGACAATTTATACAATTTATCTCATAAAATTCCAATTCAATCATAGAGGGTTTCTTGTTTTTTCATTTTCCATAATAGAAGATTTCCTTCACAAATTAATTACTCAAAATATTTTCTACAGGAAACATTTAACAAAATTTGTAACAGAGGTTTCCATTTCCTCAATCTAATCAATGAGTTTATTTTTCCCATCTACAGAGATTTCTCCTATTTTGTTTTGAATATAATCTATTGTTGTCATGCTCACTGCAAAAACCCCAAAAACTAAACGGAACAATTTTTTTTTTATAATATGTTATAACATAACAATATATTAAGAGGCACACTTGTTCCAATGGGGTACACGAAGTGACATGACTATTCTAACCCATAACACGAAATATGTTAAACCATAATTAAACAGTTACATGAATCCATTCATCCTCATTTCATCATTTACATATCCATTGAACAATAACTACATTCATGACATAAGTACATATGATAACACATGTGATGATAAAGATATAAAGTGTTACATATTTTGATAGATACAACATAACATATCCAACAAGTGATTGCTCCTGAATCAAATCATGGCTCGAATATACATTACATCCCAAATAATAATAAAATACAACAGACTGAAGGTACATCTCAATAATTACATATACGAATTACATCAAGGTCACCCCATCACATGTGGGAGACGATACATCAATAAAAACATGAAATACATTACAACTGAAGTAAATACAACTATCTGGTACATAAGAATAACTGGATCATCAACATCTTCCAAAAGCCCTGTAATGAAAATACACCTGCAATAGAAGGGGAAACCCAACGGGGTGCGAAGCACGTTCCACCCAACCACCCCCGTGCTGAGAGTAGACAAGGAAGGGTCCCCGACCAAGTACGTCTAACAACAACAAAGACTAACTCCAAGAAGATAACTCAACACCAAAGACCACATAGACACACAACAATGGCAAATCCAAAAGGCACAACAAACCACTGAAGAACATAACAACCAGGCATAATCACAACCTCAATGAAACTCCAGACATAATATCGAAACTCAAGACATAAAACCAAATACTACTTCCAACAATAATCAAAGACAAATCAATAAATCACTTCCAGAGGACTTCAGTAAATCAACACAAACAGAATGTTAGAGTAGAGTGTCATCGCATGGTTTCACATGGATTCTCCAGACAACCTATTACAAGGTGCCGCCTCCATCTCTATATGGATTCTCCAGACAACCCAGTTAAGGTGCCGCTTCCATCTATGGTTCTCCAGACGGCCTATCTCAAGGCGCCGCTCCATAGGGTCACTCATGCGGAGTCATTGACCTTTCGTGAGGACAAGGTAATGACCTTGCCAACCACGGCCTTCTCAGTCCCCTTTAGTCTGTGATAGCACTAACAGGCGGACGAGGCTTCACAATTATCTTATTAGTGTTTGATCCCACCCGTGGTTTATTACTTAAGTTATCACTTATTAATCCTAACTCTACGTGGGTTACCCTGACAGCCCCTTTGTGCGCCGGCCCCCACTAGAGCCACTCTCTCTAGACACTCTAGCACAAGAATATCCAACTCACAGGATTATATCAACAAGGAAAACCGAACCAACAATGGCTCAATCGCGAGGCACAACCCTCTCGCCCAAAAATCACATGTATGACCTTCATAACCGATTGCGATCCAAGTATACATCAATACCACATCTGAAGCCAAAACATATGGACAACATCAAAATATAAGATCGAACACAAATACAAAATCCTCGCCTCTGGAAGTCCTAACTCGACTTAGATTCCTATAACTGAATACATTGATTCTAGGGTTCTCGACAAGACCTAAACCCAAATTACAGAAAACCATAACAAATTAAATGAATAATCTTGTAAAAAAAACGGTTACACAAACGACACCATAAAACTCCTTTAAATAACAAACAAATCTCATCAATAACAAAATCTATTGCTCGAGAGGAATCGGTCACATTCAAACACAATTTAATTCTATTTCTAATTTTCTCAACCACTCTACGTCATTGCATACTTGTACAATATTATCCATTAATTCAAAATATCAATATATATTATATTCTAAAAATGTATATTAACATACTTATACATTAAAATATAAATTATATTTCATAAACGAATTACACCCATATATATATATATTTTTTTAATTATTAAAAGAAAATATATATATTACAGATAAAATATTTTGTAAAAAGAACCATTCCACCAAAATTATATTACAAAATTCCATACATATCCTATTTTTAAAAATTATATTTTATTAAAATAATTAACAAATAATAAATACTAATACTAATATATATATTAAATAGTATATAATATATATATATATTAAATAATATATAATATATATATATATATTAATATATATATTAAATAAAATTAATATATATATTAATTAATATATAATATATATATTAAAAATATATAATAAATACAATAAAAATCTAATTCAAACAAAAAATAAACAAAAATAAATAACACATACCAAAGAACCTTCTGACATGTAAAAGAAATATAAAAATAAAATAAACTAAAACTACTGTACTAAGGCGACGAGATCATTGCCAGAGAGGGACTGCTAGCCTAGCTTCCCACTCTGGATCACATTTCAGTTAGCCATTGGATCACTGTGGCTAAATGGGCATGGTTGCGCAAGATAAAGAGACTTTCTGGGTGCGTAAATGGCCTCATTTAATTCTCCCACCATCCCCATAAACAATAAATTTAATATTATTTTTTTTAAAACTAAATTCTCAATCACAAGACTTGACCCTAATTAAATTTCGCTTTTCCAAAAGGACATAAAATACTGAGTTCGGAACACCTAAAATGAATAAAATTTATTTATTAAAATTTAAATTTATTTTATTTTCAAAGACATTTAAATAACCTTCTATAGTTCAAAGACGCAATCTTAAACCTAAAAGTACACAGATTAACAATTTTCACAGAATAAAATATTTGTTTGAATAGAACATAATCATATATATTGTATATATATATTTTATTTATATATATATATATACAAATAAAATCAATGCATACATTTATATAAATCATTTTTATTTATTTATTTATTTTTTTTATATTAAACCTTAATTTCGTACAAAAGTACAGAGAACTATTAACATAACATATTGTCAATTAGATACATATATTCCTTAATATTCATATAAACAATTTAACACAATTATATATAAAATTCATAATTATATCTATTCCAAAGATTCAGACAAAACAAAATATGAGTATATATTCAATCTTGTTTAAATGTATATACATATACATGTGTGTATATCAATATATATATACTAACTCAGAGATTCAAACAATCATAAGACTACAGATTTTCAATAACACTAATATAGTTCTGACAAGTAAAACCAAGTTCAACTTGAATGACTTATTTCTTTTCTGTAACAAATACAAGTCCAGATTCGGGCATGCACATCTAACCAATAATAAAAATGGTTCTCCTTTCAAAACAATAAAATTTTCTATCAACTATATTGAAAGTTTTCGAAGGGGTTTCACTAAATTTTTCTACAGATGATACGAGGGTTTTAATACAACAGGTTTTCAACTCGTAGATTCATTTTCAAAAAAAAAGAAATAGAGGGATGGATCTTTTTCCAAACTCAACTAAATTTTATTTACAAAACAATAAAATAACACTAAATCAATAGAATAGAACCTGGAGTCCTTCGTCTGAAGAAGAATCCCCTTCTGAAAGCTCCTTTTCAATTTCTCCTGCAGCTCCTCCTTCGAATCTCTCTATCAAAACAATTATATTCTTCCCAGTTTTCAATCAACAAATTTTTTTATTTTTTTTTTTTTTTCTTTTTCAAATCCCAGAACCACAGAGTAGAAGTTCCTGTGTGAGAATAATCTTCTCATAAAAATAATAATAAAACAAAATAAAACTCAATAAAGCTTCCCTGCTTTCTTTTCTCAAAAAGCCTGCTTCCTATTGGTCCTTTTTCAGCTTTTAAAAGCACAAATTTATCTACAGTATTTATTTAAATAATTTATTTAAACAAGCTATTATCTATGCAAGATTTGCTAAATTTAATTTTAACAAAAAGATATTATTTAATTATCTTTAACAATATTTATTTAATTTAATTATTGTCAACATTATTAATTAAAAATAATTATTTACTCTTTAAATAAATTGAATCACTTTTTAATTTATAATATATTTAAATTTAATATTCGACTAACACAATTAAATCAAACAACTAAACAACTTTAAACCAATATCCTATAAAATAAGGTTAATTAAATAACCATGAACTATAAATCAACTGAATACCTCAACAAAACAAACTACACAAACAACGAGAACAAAAACCACAGTCATAACGTGACTCACAACAAACGACGGACCTGGGACGGGGACGCTTCCAAACCTACTCCCTTTTTCAACATTTTTACCCGTTGGGCTAGTTTATTGCTCGCCCTGTCCTGCCGAAGCAGGTGGAATCGAGACTTATTCCTGCAATCCTGCATCCAAGCAAACGTCAAGCAACACATGTATACATATATATATATAAAATCAACATCCTACCGTGAGAAGGAATCACAGTGTAGCAGGGCACTCGTGAATGAGTGATGCTACCCTGTCCTCTCACCTAATCTACTCTAACAATTACAATGTCAATAGTAACTAACATTTCTAATCCAAATAGATCATAGGATAACATTATATTAAACTACTGCATCATAACTAATTACTAAACCTTGCATTATAAAATAATATTGAATTCAAATCACCATACGATTATCACATTGCCATATAAAACATTCGAGAGAAAGCATTGCATAATAAAATAATCCAAACCCTACATACAGAGTATCATAAATCACAATAAGAATATCAGTTGTAGCAATCAATTAAACTACACAACCACACACACCAAAATGATGAATCAGTCACCATCACCATTCAGTATCACACTAACATATAAAGCAAACAATAGTAATAAGTAGTATCGAAAACATGGGGGTATTACAATTGTTTAATAAAATCTTTTGTGTTTCCCTCTGGTTTTACTATAAAACTTTGTTTCGTAATTTTCATAGAGAGATAATGAACTTCTACAGAAATATTTTCAATATAATTTCCTCGAGAAGAATAAAGGCTTCAATGAAAATTTTATTTCCTCAGGCAATCTTTTAAATTAACACATTTTAACAAAACTTCCACAAAACTAATTCTTTACATAGGCAATCTTTTCAAAAGAAAATAAACTAAATAAATAAACAGTAAGGAACCTGTTTCATGTAGCTTGAAAATTCACTGTTGAAGAAAAAGCGTTGCTTGCTGTGTGCAACTTCCAAATCCATTTCAAATCTCCTCCTTCCAAAGATTGCAAAATACTGAAAAAATATCTATCCGAGAACCTCTTCCAAAAATTTAAATTAAAAAAAACCAATAAAATCACAATACTTTCCAACAGTTCTCTATTCTTTTTTTTTAATTTTCCCATGAAGTGTTTTTCTTGTTTTCCCCAAATCTCATAATATCTTCTCCGAGAGAATCCTCAACAAGAAATTTGTAATAAATTCAACTAACACACATGGCAAAGAAGAAAAATATCTTCTAACAAACTCACAGATACTTTCTTCTCTCAATTATCAAGAATTCAATTTATTTTAAAAAGAATTAAAAATTCAAAAACTAATTTCATTTCTAACACATATTTAAAATTCCATTTCACACCAAAAGCATTTAATCCTTATTTAATTTATTTTCACAAATTAAAAAAACTTTAATTAATTAATTAATTTATTTAATAAAATAATTTTAATCTCAATGACTAAATTATTTTACCAATAAAAAAATTTAATTAATTAAATAAAATATGAAGCTTTTATTTAATTTATTTAAAATTAATTTAAATAAGCATTAAATTAAAAGAACATTAATCTAACATGAAATTCACAAAATAAACCTTTCATAACAAATAATCAAAACAGACCAGATGAGACAACTAAAAATACCAGACCTAACTGATGACAAACTGTGACTAGGTTTAAGGCTAGACTAGGAAAAACCTCGTTACTACCTCCCAATAAAAATTACCGTTGAGTCTAGACACGCTCAAATATGTGAAACCAGGTGGAGTTGGTGTCATGTACCTACAATCCTACAATCAAACAAATAACATGCATATATATAATCCGTGATTCAAACACACCGTGAGGAGAAAATCACAGAAATCACAGGGCACTCGCAAGCGAGTGATGCAACTTTGATCTCCTCACCAATACAATATCACAACAAACTGACAAGAAAAATAACAATTAATCTACCACAAGCATATTTATAACAATAATATCTGAACTAAACATCTATGCTAATATAAAGCATGTCAGAAATAATTACCACCATACAATGTATCATCACATCACAAAATAAATTCACCATCGCTCTAATGTCAGCGATCAATACATCAAAACAAAGTACCAGAGTCCATCAAAGTGAAAACATGCTAACATAAAACATAAGCAAAATGGAGGGGTACTACATTAGCCTAGAAAGAATGTCGTGGGTATCAAGCCTCAATCATCCCCCAAAATAGAATCACTGTCCACAAATTTAATCATGCCCTCTTCAGTAGAAAATTGGGCTTTGTTCAACCAAAAAATTGACATTGAATGAGACAAAGCATGCCTCAAAAGAAAACTCAATACCAGTTTAAAAAATCAAATATCAATCCAGATCTCAAAACAATTTGAATGAAAACTCTCAATGGTAGAAGAAGGTGCAGGTTAAAAGCTTTGATACCATGTTGGTGTCAACCACGTCTCAGGAGCACAACCTACAAATAAATCTTCATAGACGGGAGAAACACTATGCTATTTCACTAGAGATGAAAATATATTCAGATGAGATATTTTACATAATGTACAATAGTGCCTTAGAAAGGCAAGATGCAAGTCGGTAAAAGAAATAACCAACAAAACTATATGCACCTAACTATGCACCTAAATAATCACTATCTAATAATATTTTCCTAAGTAAAAATTAAGCATGGTAAATGGTAAGAACCATTTACTCCAACATACTTTTTATTTTTTCCTAAAAATTTAATACTACTACATTGAAATTTCAAATGTTCACCAAATAGATTTACTTTTTTCCAAAAAAAGAATAGTATCTTAGAAACTCAATTCAATTTTCTACAATTTTTTCTCTTACATATTTTTTAAATTATGTTAATAACATATTCAAATTTTTATGTTAAGTTGACTAAGTCTATTTTTTTGAATTTTCATTGCCACTTAAGGGCCTAGTTTGGTTCCCCATGATCCTACACTGACCCATCTTTCTCAAAGTTTTTCACAAAGTATTTCTTCTAGAACACCTCTAGATAAGGCTCTTCCCATTCCAAAATTTGATGGTGCTTATTAGTGGCTTGAATTTTTCTCCTTAAATTAGCTATTTATTAAGAGGGATCCTCCTTTAAGCATGCTTAAAGAATGGGTGACCAAGGTTTGGGTATAAAATGAGGTTTTCCTTGATGTCTTCAAACAAAAGGGATTTTTCCCTTTATAATTTGTTGAACTAAGTCATGGGGAGGCAATCCTAAAACATGGCCTTTTATTTTTCCATGCATCTCTACTTTTTTTCACACCTTAGAATTGATACTTTGTCATCTCCAAGGAGAAAAATCTATGTGTTTATATTTGGGTTGAGTTATTTGGGTTACCTTTGCCATGTTTGAATTTATTTCCAAAAATAAAATAGAAAGAAAATTCCTTTCTCAATAATTATATTGAGAAAAAAGGGAGATTTTAAAGGAAATCCAATCATTCAAGAATAAAAAATCCTTTTGAGCAAATGGATTACCAATTGAGTTTTATAAAAAAACCACAACATAGTTACTAATGAATTGTTGTTAATGGGTATGTGCAAGATAATGATGGGCCAAAAAGTGGTGATATGATGGGTATGTGGCTGACAACTTTTTTTTACCCAAAATTGATGAAACAAAAAGGGTTTTTAAAGGAGATTTTCAACTTTCCACCAATATAAATTATGTTTTACTTTGAATTTAATAAATAATTATTATTCATTTTCTATTTGAATTATGACTAAAGTCCCTGATTGATAGGGTTGAAAAACATCTATAGCTTTCAAACGATATCACATTTTTTGAGTCCAAAATATGCGCAACATTCTATGCTTCACATACTATAGGATTAAAAAGAAAAAAATCATGGAGTTTTGACCGAGTTAAGGTGGTTAGATATATGAGTTTTTATATTTTTAAAAAGTTGTAATAAAAAATTCATAATTAATTATTTCCTTGGAAAAAAATTACAAAAAAATATGCACCACATCGGGAAATGAGTCCTCTACTTATATCTAAAATATTATAAAAAAATTTATCATTTTATTGTGGTTAGGGTGGTCAGACAGACACCTACTTGTTATTTTTCCCTGAAATTTAAGTACTATTGCATTGAAATTTTAAATTTTCTCCAAATAGATTCTATTTTTTTGTAAACAAACCTAGTAGTTTAGAAACTACATTCAATTTTCTATAGATCCTATTCTTACATATTTTTTAAATAATATAGATAATTTATTCAAATTTTTACGTCAAGTTGCCTAACTTTGATTTTTCTAAATTTTATTGCCACTTAAGGGCCTGTCTTTTCCATGATGATCCTGCACATACCCTAGGTAATACATAATGAAGCTATTTAAAATGGATCCCTTGAAGAAAATATTATCAAAGGAATTAGTAAAATTATTCCTAGAAAAGGATATAAAGATCATATAAAAAATTAGAGACCATTTACCTTGTTACACATTTCTTATTAAATAATTATAAAAAATTAAGCTATAAGACTAACATAAATTCTCTTAACGATTATCAAATACACCTAAACCATGGTCATTAAGGGAAGATATATTCTAGATTATCTCATTACTAGTTAGGAAGCTCTTGATTTGGCTAATAAGACAAATTAGAATGTGGGAATATTATTATTAGACTTTAAAAAAGCATATGATAGCATTGAGTGGTCATTCATTTTTTTATATCTTTGATACCTTCAATTTTCCTAAAAAATATATGAAATAGTAATATTTGTGTTTGTTGGTGTTTATATTCAGATAGACATTAACCTTAATTGAACCTTTAATGTTATAAAGGTCTATTAGACAAAGATGTCCACTAGGTCTTGCTTTATTTTTTATTACTTCTAATGGTGTTCTTTTTTCTCTTAATTGGAGGAAGAAAACTTTGATAAATTATTAAGTAGACCTAATATATATTTTTTTTTGCATTAAGGGATAGTTTTTTTAAAGAAAATCCATTTTGCTTAGAAGTTAGTCTAAGTCATATATTCATTAGGTTGGTAAATATAGTTGGTAATGGGTTGTTCCTCCCTAGTAGGTAAAGTATCTTGGGATTAATTTTTCTATTAAACCCTCATTGAACAATAAATTGCATTGGATTTCTAAAGTTGAGAAAAAATCTTGAAATGAAATAATTTCTATTTGTCCATGACTAGGAGATTCAAAGTTTCTCAAAAAAATATATCTTCATATAGTATGTATCATTCCTTTATTTGGCCATTTGATAGCTACGAAATTGAAAATATTAATATTTTATTACAAACTTCATGTATCAAAAGGTAAAGGTAAAATAAAAAGGCATGTTATAAGTTAGAAATGGTATTTCGTGGATACAATCAAAGGTGGATTAGGTTTGAAGAATTTAAAATTTTAGGGTGTAGACTTAGCTACAAAATAGATAGTCAAAACTTTAAAACATAATGAGCCATGGAAGGTATTGATGATAAAAAATTTATTCAGCTACTTGTTCCAAAACTATTTAAAATAGTGGAAAGGTCTCTACCTAGATGACATTTTAATTAAATTCATTTATTGAAGTCTTCAAGTTCTAATTTATTTAGCAAAATTTGGAGGGTGCAAGAGATTTTGAGAGGCTTGATTAAAGATAATGAACATTTTAAAAGAAAAGAGGCAATTAATTATTCAGTTTTAGATCCTTATGGTGGAATATTCATTGGAACAATAAGCCTCTCACCTTGTTATATAGAAGCTTTGCCAAGATTTGGTATAATAAAGGAATCTCTAATTTTGGAAATATTCTTTAGGGTGGTTTTATTATAAATTGGACCTACTTCCATTTTAAATCCTCTATGCTTGAATCTCATAGAAGAACATTTTTTATTTTGAAGAAAGCGTTTTTGGATGTTAAATTTCATATTGAAATGGGTTGATGGATGTTTGTTATACAATATTAATACACCTAAATTACATATAGGATGTTAATTGACTCCTAAGAGATACTCATCCATGCCAAAACCATTTTGGGATGTTAATATTGAGATCAAATTGTGATATATTATCTTGAAAAAATGTTGTTCCAAATATATTATTTACAATGAAGTGATTTTGTTAAAAAAATTGATAGGTATGGAGGAGACTTTGTTAAGGGTTTGATCTAAGCCTCAAGTGGCTCCCTTTTATTGAAACCCCTTAAATGTAACCCAATAGACTTAAATTGTGCATTTTTCTAAAATACACATAATTTAAAAAAAATGGGGGATGTCCCACAAGTCGGTAACCCTATCTTACTTGTACATTGCATCCTTTCAATCAATCTAGAACAATTTGTCTTAGCCTTTCCTTCTCTTTATCCTACTTGCACATTACATCCTCTCCATCAAACTAGCTTTAATACTAAATAAGGAATATGAGAGAAGGGTAATAAATTGACAATATTTATCTTCTAGTCACATATTTCAAAGAAATACACATAAGCGTCAACTATCATAATAGAAGAAGAGACAAAAGATGTATTAAATAGAGGTTGAAATTGTAGATGAACAATGACACAACATAATTGCATACTCCTATATCTCAACTACACCATTTATTATATATATGAAGACAAAAAGAACTAAGTTAAATAATACAAATAAACAAAATAAATTTAATGTCCGACAATAATACTATCCTTCTCCCTCATAATAACAAAATTCACAAATTAAACAATTATACGAAAAATCTCAACTATTATAATAGAAGAGGATGCAAGAAATATATTATATAAAGATTGAAATTGTAAATGAACACTAACACAATATAATTGCATTCACTTATATCTCAAATACATCATTTATTACATATAAATGAAATCTGAAGACCTAATGAACCAAATAACCTTAAATAACCAAACATCACAAATAAACTATTAGACATTTATACTATCATTCTCCCCATACCAATTACTTCCAAAGAAAACTTGAAGCAAATCTCAAAATACCCTTCTACTGCTTTTAAAGATATCTACTATTTAATCCCCCATTCTACAATACTCGAAATACATTTGATTGAATGGAGCTTCTTCCAAACCCAACACAAGGGTGGGTGAATTAGACCAAAGAATACTACATTGCCCACCGCAGCAAAGGGATTAAACGCATAGAATGCCATACGGAAATCTCGCAGCAATAAAAGGATACGTTGGTCACGTGGAGTGAATAAGAATACTTTTCCAGATAGTGACATTGCCCTTATGCATATGGGAAGAAGGCACACCATAACCCACACGAACACAGACAACCACAAACACTTAGATGCCACAACTAAATGTATTGCTGCACCAAATGTTAATGATAGTGATAACAGAGCTACCCATAACACATCCAAACTGAGATCAGTTATGATCGGATCTTCTCCTTTGCTGCCATAAAATGCAAAATTAAGGAGGATTGCAGAAACAATAGAATAACAGAGGGCCACTGTGTCAAATATCACAAATAGCTTGAAGAGGTAAGTGTTAATCAATACAGGGGCTGGTGGGTTCTGTCCTTGGGTGTCAATACCTCCTGGTAGAGTGAAAGCAGCTGCAAAAGCAATTGTTGCAATTAGGACTGCAATTACAGATATGACATCTGGGTTCCAACTTTTGGCCTTTCTTGATAGGATGGTTGTTGAGCCCGTATCAAATATCTTCTTAACAGCACCACATTCATCTAAATATCTTATAATCTGCAAATAAGATCAGTTCGTCTTAGATATAATTTTTGAACAATAATAAACATTTAAGTGTAGAAAATAAATAATAAAATATCCTATCTAACATTATCATTTAACATATTTTTATTATTGGAAAATGTTGGACAAATGAAGAGACACCTTCACTTTAAAATACATTTATTATTTGCAACTTGTTACTGCAATTTTAACAACTATAATAGTGTACCTCTTTTAAAAATATTGTTTTCTAATTATTTTTTCTACTAAAAAAAAATTATGTCCTCTTCGTAAGGCATGAACAATCCAAGGTAATGATTTCCATCCTTCTATTTAAATAATAAATTTTCAGCTATGCTATGTCTCAATCATTGCCAAATGATAATGTCTCAATCATCACAAAAATATAAATAACTATCTTATATTTATTGATAAAAAATCATTTTAACTATCAATCAGATTAGTCTTTAAAAATAACCTTAAAAAACTAACAGTTTTAATTCATTGAGAATCAAATCACTTACACCCCTATAAGTTGTGGGTCTTCATTTCCCTTCTTTAGTGCAATATCTAATGCTGTTTGCCCATTCTTATCAATGCAATTTATCAGTCTTTCTGATGTTACTGAGGATATTATAGCTTTCAGGCCATCTCCTCCAGCTTTATCAAATATTTCAACAGCATTGTTCACGGCGAGATGCAAAGCATTTCTACCATCGTTGTCTACCATTTCTTGACAGTCGGTGCTGTAATTTAATATCACTTTCACTAAATCTGCATTCCCCTCTTTGACCGCAATGTGAAGTGCAGACTGCTTGTTCTGGTCCACTTTGTAACAAGAAAGCTCATCACTTTTTATAAGCATCTCTCCAATTAGGCGAATTTTATCGTGTTTCTTTGAAAGAGGTGAAAGTATCGTAACTGGAAGTTGACATAACACAGCCATATGCAACGGAGTTCGGTTGAAAATGTCTACTTCTGTTGCAAGTTCAGGTTTTTGGCGTAAAAGCTCCTCAATTAGATCTGCACAGCCAGAAAAATAGAAACGAAATTCAGACATGAGTTTGTACTTGTCTTTAACAGTTATATAATGAGCGTTGAATTTGTTTCAAAGTATTTAAGGTTGACTTATTTTTCAATTAAAACCCATATAAATCAAAGTTCAAAAATTAATCAGCAAAAATTAAATTAGAGGTATAGCTTTATCATAGTTTTAAGCTATAAGACTAATTATATGTAGATATTGAAGAGCAGTGAAAATTTAAATATATTAGGTAAAATATATTCCTAATATTCTCTTCTATTTAAAATTGAATGCCTTTCCTTCATGTTATTCTATTACAAGTTAATAGAAAAACAGTCGATATACTTTTATATATTCACATTTGCTTTGTCTTCTCATCCCCAACAAGTAAACTGCTACAGTTATTTAAAAAAGACATTCAGACGTCAGCGATTACGTAATGGCTTCTTATATTAAAATGTATGACCATTGTTTCCGGAGTTTTTTTGCTAAATACAAGCTGGTTGTTCCTTCAATTGATGATATTTTTTACTAAGTGATAAAATGTGATGAGATGTTAATCAGATAATCCAATTACTATATTTTTCCTTTTAAAATTTACACATATTTGATTAATAACTTTTTAATTAAAAACATAGTTTACACTTTCATTAATAAGTTTTTATTTAGAGAAAGAATACATCAACAAGGTTTAAATGGGTTAAACTTTCTTAATTACCATTAGAATTTTGGGAATAGGAGTCCTTGAAGGACATTGCTAACTCTTTCAGACAACTTTTGACAATGGATGTGGTCACAAATCCAAGAAACATTATTGTTCATCAAATTTTGCATTTTTTGGAGGTGGATAAAGAGCCTCATTTTTAATCATCTTATCTTCCAAACTAAGTGATAAGGTGTAACAAATAGTTTATGATGATTCCCTTGTGGTTTACCAAAGTTGATCATGCAATGGCAAGATGCTTGAGCAATAGGAGAAAGGAGAATATCTTTTAAAAAAAAATTCATGTGATGCCTTGTCATCCTCTTCAACCCTCATTGAGTAACGGTGAGAAGGGCCCTCTTTAGCTATAATTCATGATATAAACATGATCTTTCCAAAAGGAACACTGAAGGAGGGATGTAAGGAGAGGGAATTTGATGAAATTAGAGGTTTGGGGAAGACCCAAGATATCAGTCCATTCATGTCTTTGAATGAAAAATGGAGGTCACTCAAACCACATAAAAAAACATATAATGTTGGAATCGGGAGAGAGGCTCTCTTGCTGCCCTTCATATATTTCTGACAAGGAAGATTTAGCTATTAAGAAAATTTACTTCAAAGAGCCACTACAAGAGATTGTTTAATGCTCCCTAAAACATTTCAGCTTTAAACTGTCTTATTTAATTGTCCTTTCTATAGTTTTAGGATTGTAGGTCCTAAGCTTGTAAGTTTACAAAAGTTTCTAATACAAGAAAACTTCTGTAATTTTGAAGATTGGATCAACCAAAACATAAAGAACAACATGCCTTTACTTAATTTAGAGACTGCAAGATGTAAAGGTGTTTGGCCATCAAATCTCTTTATGTACTCATTAGGAGTTCGAGGACAAAACAATTTGATGATCTTGACATGTCCTCCCTCAGAAGCTTTAAAAATAGCTGTTTCACCTGCTGTGTTGATCTCATTCACCAAATATGGGCACTTCTCCAGTAAAAACTCTACGACTTTCTCCTTTCCTCCCAATGCCGCTTCGTGCAACGCTGTCTTTCCCTCCATATTTTTAGCTTTTAAAAATGCCATCCCATCCTCTGGATTGGCAAGCGAGAGTTCAAGCAACTTTTGAACGAATTTCAGAGAACCATGATAGGCGGCAATGTGCAACACTGTGTTTTCCCCTGGCGTTACCTCATTCGTAACGCGTTGAAACGCCCCAAACTCATTAATAACTTGTACGTTATCTGATTTGGCTGCTTCGTATAACGTTCTGTTCATTCCTTTGGAGACACAACAACTTGGATCCATGGAGCTTGGGAACAAAGACACCAATCTCAAGGCAAAAGTGATTTTTCAATTGGCAGATCGACACTTCCCTATTTAAAATTTTGAGTCGAAAAGTGCGTTAACCTGTAAACATCTAGAAGTAGACCCACGTTGTTTAAAAAAGCGCATGCGGAGTGCGCAAGGAATCTAATGTTGGATGCAGCATGTTTTGCATGGATTTAGATGGTTAAGTTTAACGTACAATTAAAAATAGTATTAGGGAAGAGGAATTAATAATTGACCTTTTTTAGGCTGTTTTTATATGGAAGGGATTTTAAAAATAATTCAGTAGATACCGTTGAAAGAAATTAGGAGCATTTTAAAGTCGTTGTCTTATATCTTAATCTTTTAAGATCTCAAATTTATAAAAGCTAGTGGTGTTAATGAATTTTTTTAGTAATAATTAATGTTAAATAATTTAGCTGGAATGACACTCTCATGATAAACAATGCAATAATTTATTCCAATTTATAATTATATTTAATTTATAAGAAAATATTAAAGTCTGCAATTAATCTATTGATATAAGTATAAAATACTAATACACTGAAAATATTGATCAATCAAAATAAAAAACATAAAATATATATTATGAAAGTAAAACCTACATCTATCCAAAATGCTCAGTAATAAAAATTCTTGATTTTGACAAAAACAATCACAGATTGATTTATAAAAGTACTAATAAATAAGAAAATTTGAAAATATTTAATTTAAATTAAATAAAAAACAAAACAACACAAGTCTAAGACTGAAACTCTAACAAAACTCATACACTCTGCAGAATACCCTGTAGAATAATACTTTAAAATATATTAATACTATTTAATATAAGTAAATAATGGATGTCTTTATCTCTCACCATCTTCCCTTCTATAAAACTCTGTGTCCACTGCTTTAAATTTAATCCTCACATATTTTAAGGCAAGCTTTCACTTTATTCTCCCTTAAACAAGAGTTGACGGGGAATAACCAAAGCAGTTGCAGTTTGAATCCAATTATTGTCATGTACGATATTTACTTTAGTCATTGAGGCTTTAACTTTGAATCCAATTATTTTCTTACGATCCCATTAAATTCGTACAGTGGTTGTTGTCATAACTTAGTGTCTTCACATTTATTTAAAGCCAATCCTTTTTTTTTTTTTGTAATATTGAACAAGGTATTTACAAAGAGAAATTATGTGTGGATAGTGTTTGTTCATTGTGAATCCAAATTTTATTCTTTTGTTCATTCACTCTTTGCCCGACTTATTCTCAAGTAACTTTTGCATTTTAACCACTAAATTTTTTTAAAAGTTCAATATCATTTTGCAAAAGCTGTAATACATGTTCACATATGAATGTGTAGTTGACCAACGCTGTAATTAACTCCACATACAATTGTATTTACAATACAAGACAAGTTGCTCTTAAATACCCACTTTTACAAATTTTTATAATCTTTTATGTTTACAATTACCTCCATTTGCAAAGGGTGCAAAACTCAATACAAATTATATTCACACATCCATATGCACAATTATTGGTGCTTGATTTGTCATAATGAGAAGCTCTTATCAACTTTATGGGATGTCAAATACACAATCTCCCACACTTCCTTTCATATGTACATGTATTAATTCCATTTAGTATAGGTGCTTGCACAAACAATAAATTGTCTAAGGCTCCCCTAATAAACATCAAACCAAATATAATACATAATTCAATCATTTCCATATATTAATCATACATAAATGACAACTACAAATTCAAATGACCGAATCATTCCCCAAAAAATTCAAATTTAAAACACAACAACCAAAATCAATGCACTCAATTATTAGGTTTGAATGATTTTATAAGAGGGAAAGTAGCCAACATCAATCTCACTTAATCCTGTCTTCTAATATCCTCTACACATTTCTCAAATATCCACACATCTTTAGGTTGGTACGCCCTTATTTGAAAGTTCTATTTATGGAGTGTCTATTTAAAAGTTCTATTCATGAAGTGTCTATTTAAAAATTCTAAAATGAGGGTCTCTTTTTCTAATGAGTTAATTCTTAAAAACCCCCTTTATAAATTCAAGAAATTGTCTTTATTTATGCCTTTTTTGGTTAATTCATAGAAGCCACATTTATATTCAACTCTATATATATTTGTGACATTTTTCTTACAAATAAAGTGAACACATCATCTTACATTTTCATTATGTGTATTCAGACATATATATGGTTATTTTTATTTGTATGTGGCCACATTTTCTTCGTGGTTTTCCAATTCTAACAAATGTTTGAAATTTAGGTTTATCTTTCTTTACATGCTTCATTTAAAAACTATTGTTTACATGTTGATGTCAATGTATGTATTTGTGTATTTTTGAGTGTTAACTGAACACCATAAGATTAAAATTGATATTTTTATACTCTCCAAATTCATGTTTATATTACTCGTGTTTGGTTTATATTAATCTATTTATATAATCTTTTTATAAAGGGTACATATTACATTTTAGTCATATGCTTTTCTGACCTTGTATGTTTTTGCTTCTATTATTTTCATACATATTTATGCCTTTTTGACAAGTATAACATGTTATATATTAATTAACAATGGTACCATTATTGCTATTGTTTGCTTCATGTGCAAGTTCATTGAAAATCATGGCACACGAAAAATATATCAACTTGAACCTGCACACAATTAGAGTGACTCATGGAGTGAAGTTCACATCTCCATAATCTGTTGAGGAAGATACAATAATCCCCAACCAACAAGATAGTCTTTCCAAATGTGCAAACCATAAAACACGTGATTTAGGTTCAAAAATAGTTGTTCACAATAGTCAAATAGGTTTGTAACCACCTGTTCACATTGGTCAACCAATTAGCATGCACTTTGGGTCCTCAAATCTTTTTACAACTCATTGGTCTCTTTCTGAAATACAAAGTACAATAGTAAATGTCAAAGATAACCATATTCCCATTAACGTTGTAGCAATCAAGTGTGGAATCTTGCCTAGTATTTTGAGGGCATGATTGAATTGAGTTACCAACACCAAAAGGAAGGGTCCACAAACCATTTTATCTAAAGAGGAAGAAATTGAATTCATCCAATGTTGTAAGGATGTGGTTGATATTGTTCATGGCCTTCGATTTTCTTAACTGAAAGCTACTATGGCCGAAATGATTGAATCAAAGCCTAACCTCTTCACAAATACAATGCCAGAGAGGTCATGGTGGGTTGGTTTTTGACAAAAGCATCCTAATTTGACAATTAGAACTACATAAAGGGTGGAAATGGATAGAGAAATTATGCTACGACCCTCCATTGTCTCATCCTTCTATTATTTCTTGGATTAAGTTGTACACCAAGCACCATTATGGGCTTATTAGAATATGAAATTGATATGAAACAAGTGTATAGGCTAGAAAAAATTGTGGCATGTGAGTAATTGTAAGGATGGGGTTGAGATGTGGACCGCACTTAATCTCCAAAAGGAGAGTGGATCACCATTTTAGCTTGTGATAGTGCATTGAGAAGCAATATACCTGGTTTCTACCTATTTAAGTCAAAATGACATGTGAAAAAATATATTGCTAATTTGACCTAGGAGCATGCATGGATGATTAAATAATTATTTTTCAATTGGCTCCAACACTTTTTTGCATCAATGCTTGGTGGGATTTCACCCACAAAGAGAGCTCTTCTTGTCTTTGATGGTCATGACATCCATGTGGCCTTCAAGACAATAGAAGAAGCAAGGCATATAGGCATTGAGTTGCTCACAATCCCTACACATACTAACCATAAGTTGTAGCCCCTAGATGTGAGTGTATTCTCTTCCTTCAAAAACTACTTTAAACAAGAAAGAACAATATGGATGTCTAACCACCCCGAAATTGAAATCAGAAGGGAAGAGTTGGCAACTCTTGCTAGTAAGGCATTCATTTTGGCTATACAATATTATGAGTGGTTTATGAAGAATAGGATTTTTTTATTAAACTAAAATGCACTTGACAAGGATATGAGGCCAAGCAGGGCCTTCATAGTTGAAGATGAACCAAACACTATCAAAGCAGAAAGTGATGCCATGATAGTCAAAGAGGACGCATATTTTATTGTAGCAAAAAATTGCTTGAGGTTAGCTAGTTCTAACAAGGATTATATTGATGAGTTCGTGCAAACATTCAATGCAGAAAATGCCCCCATTGAAACTGTAAACAAGTTAGAAGAGAAATGCACAAAAAATCATGATATTAAATTGTAGGAAATCGAAATCCCTACTCTTCAAAAAACCTATAATGAGGCTACAAACAATATCAATTGGAGAAGGTCTAAGTCTACCCTCACATACAAGAAAACTAGAGTGGTTGAAAGATGAAACTTTAAACATTGGGTGAACTTGAGTTTTAGTCCAGTGGATGATAGTTTATCCATCCCATCCCCACACTAAATGATCTAGTACAGGTCATCCATTACTTTACAAATTCATCAAATTGTGATGCAGACAATGAACTAAAATATGAAGATGAAAATGGTACAAGTTCCCAAGATGTTGACTTTGTGCCATGCACACAAGTTAATGACCAACAAACAAAAATCACAATAACAAAATTTCTCTGACTTCCAATGCAAAGGGTGCAATAATCATCACAGAGAGATCAAACTAAAGTGCTCTGTCTATGTAGGCAATCTTAAGTAAATTAAAATCAAATTCCTACATTGATTTGATGAATGAACAAGAGACACATTAAAAAAAAGAAATGAAGAATTGCAAGAAATGAAATGGGAGAAGATGAGAGAGAAAAGCAGAATGAGAAGAAAATCAAGTAGAGAGGGACTCAATATGATTTTAGAGAGATGTAATAAATCAACCAATGGTAGAGAAGTGTAGGCTTTGATAATAGATGGAGGTTCAATGGGAGCAAGTGAAGATTTTTTGACAACTAAAGGCTACTCAAAATTGGGTGGATATAGTAGAGAAAAATAGACATAAGAGTACACCTATGAAGACTAAAATATGTATTGATCAAAGATTGAAACATATGAGTTAAATTAGTCAATATCGAACAAATGAGATAAAAGCCTTCCCCATGAAATTGTTAAGAAATTTAAAGGAAATGACAACATTATCAAACTAACATGAAACTACAAGCAAGATGAACATGAAATCTATTCCTAAACTATTCAAACCATCATCCCGTAGGAGGATTGGTGCTACTTTGATGTGCAAAGTATCCCTTTCCGAACCCCTTTTGATAAGCTCTTGATCTTGATGAGAAAATGACTTTGATGCAAAATGATCAAAATAAGCTAAGATGTGATGAAATGCAAATGATGATTGTGCCTATAGTGAGAATGCTAATATTGTCTAGATGGATTGTGGAGTAGAAGTGCCTTGTATTTATAGGTTGAAGGTTTGAAAAATGGAGAGATGGGAGGAATGTGGGACTAAAGAAGAGCCAATGATATTGTGACACTTGTCACATGGCTAGTGGAGGAAAGTGGAGCACATTTTGGAGAATGCACATGGTTAATGCATGTAGTTGAGGATTTGAGAGTTGTAAGAGAGATTAAATGAATATGGTTGAGATGTTTTGGATGGAAATGGTTTGGGCAAGAAAGTCAAATAAGTGGAGTAAATGAAGGAATATTCACAAAGAATATGCCTTGGTGAGGGAAGATAAGGTATTTAGTTAATTAAAAGAATTTATTTTCATGTGCAAGTGGGTGGGTTAGTCAGGGGTTTAGGTTTGACCCAGGTTGAGTCAAAAGCTAGAGGATGGATAATAATGGTTAGGGGTTAATTAATTCACATTAATTAACTTGAAGGAATTAGGGGATTTGATATTTGATTTAAATGATTTGGTTTATTAAACTAGATGAGAATAATTTAGGGATTTGATTAAATAAATTGATTTATTTAAATCAACCTGATGAACATTGGTTAATTAATCTAATAAATAGCTTTATTTGATTAATAAAGGAATTTGATGTTAATTAGTCAGATTTAGATGCATAATGTCGATTAGGATTATTTGCATGTCTACATTTTGCCCCTCTTTGAAGCAATGTACCAGTTGTGCTATTTCAAAGAATAACACTGCCAAGATCAAAATTCAAAAAATTCCTAATTTTTTTGGATGCCCTATTGTTTCCCCAGTGGAAAGTAAGCTGGTACAATGCCCCCTTGAGAGATTGGGTGAAAAGTTCGATTTTAGGGTCGATCTCATGACAAAGAGGTTCAAGATGGATGTATGGATGGTTAGACTAATAGATCTATATTATGATGACAATGCAAGTGAGATGGATGATGTTTCCTATTGTGATGAGATGCCATGATTATGTATGATACAGACAAATTGTGGATGCAAGATGGTGAATGTCATGATACCATGTTAGTGTGAAAGAGGATAGAAGAATCAGAGGGATCAACCTTGATTCCAAGAAGATGCAGAAGTCCAACAAGTCTATGAGGGCCATCAAGACTTTATTAGATGTGATGATGAATGATGATGACGTATTGCTTATCCAAGGATTGGGATGTAAAGATCATAGCTTTCCTTATTTTTTATCACACACATAGATACGATGCATCAAGGTATAGAAAACCAAGATGGTGTTGTATCTAGTGAGGTGGACTTTGACTCGACAAATAGATAGGAGTATTCTTCTTCACACCTGACATATAGAAACCTCACTAGGATGTATTTTAGAAGTTTCAAACATCTCAGACCAAAACACAAAAAGGCATAACCTATCAATGAAATAGTCAACAAGTTGTCCAAAACTCCCTCCATACACACCTACCAAATTAAATATGACCAAGTTATATTAGAAGAATATCCAACAATCACAACAAACAAAAGTAATGATCAATGCCCCATTCCTTTCTCTCTAAATCGTTTTGATTAGACATCATCAAGAGGTCATTGGAATGAGTGCAATAAGATAAATCAAAAGAAAAGATCAAGAACACAAATAAGCCAATGTTCTTCATACCTCTAACCAAAAGGATGTGTTTTGCTTAGGATAAGTATCCAAAGTGATTTTCCAATAGATAATTCCCATTGTAGGAAGGATGTATTCAAGGACATGTTAGTGGATGGTGGCAAGTTGATAGGTTGTTTGAAAGGCCATTGATATAAGGTCGATTGACATGTTTTCTAAAATGATCAAGAGTTTGATTTTGCATTTAAAAGTTTGTTTTTTTATTTTTTATTTTACGTTTGAATTTTTCTTTTGTTGATTGTTGTAGTTGTTTATGTTTGTTTTTCCAAAGGGTGAATGTGACGATCAATTTATTATGGATGAGATTATTGTAGGTGAAAGTGAAATGGGAAGAATGGATTTTTTAAAATATTTGGATGTTTTTGAAATGTTATGAGGTTGTTTTTTTTAGATTTTCAAGTTATTTAAATCTTTTTTGTGTTTTTGTGTATCAAGGGCTAATCAAAGATTAGCCTTGCCTACATTTAAGCTCAGACATGACGTAGTTCAGATACTAATGTGTTTTTGATTTTTTTTTTTAATTTTGACCTATTTTGGGATTTTTTAACATGTTTTGGATGTTTTTGGATTTTCACATGATTTTGACGATTCAGATATGGATATGCATGATGATATCAGTGATCTATTTTTTTGGGGAGATTTTATTGAAAACCAAGCTAGGGTTGATTGATTGGATTGATGGATTGATGATGATAACACTGTTGAGGATACACAAAAATGCAAGGATAGTGTTAAGCAACATGAGGACTGAGATGACAATGGATTGATTGGATTTGATTGATCAGTATTTTAAAGCTTGATTTGGAACAAAATTTGTTTGGATGATTTGATGTGATGTTGAAGTGAAAATTAGATATAGCTAATATTGATTGTTTGGATTGATGTTTGATGAAATATAAAGCTTGATAAGGAACATCTTGTCAAAATATGTCATGGGATAGTGATTTGGATTTTTTTCTTACAAGTTTTTTGACCAATTTGATTTCACATTTTCCAATGTTTGGATCACCACATAAGTTGTTAGATATAGATCAAGATTTATTCCTAAAGGAAGATGTAAATATTTTCCCCCAATGTCTAGCAATGTATGGAATGCCATGGGAAAATTCTTGGATAGATGTATGGATGGATGGATATGGTAAGCACACAAACAATGCCAAATATTATCTTGTGATAAGATAAGGTGTTCAAACAAAGGATGCTTATTTGGATAGTGCTTCATGGCTTAGATAATGTCGGGTAGGATAAGATCAATGAAAATAACTCATATCAAGATTTTTACCATAAGAAAGTGTAAAGTTTGCACCAAAATTTGTCAAGATCAAGATAATCTAGAAAATGGATGTAGATGGATGAAAATGGATTGGATCAATGGTTTATGAATCAATGGTTTTATTATGGATAAGATGGATGGAATGTTGGGTTTATTATGGATTAGATAAGATTCTTCCACCTGAAATGGTGCACATAGATGCTTGATTCTACACATGATGCCTATTTTATAGGTTTTCATCATGGTACTTTCCTAAAGCACCTTTGTAGTAGTTTTCATTGGAGGACGATTTTTATCTTTACGATTTTCATGATTTTTTGATTTTTTTGTTTTTTTTCTGTGAAAGATTTTAAGTTCATGTTGAACCACCTGGTGGTGTCGATGTAGATGCTTCTATAATAATGTGTCATCAATATCCTACTTGAAGAATATTCTTTTCCAAGATGTGTGCATTTGAATGCAACTTTCAAGATTCCTGATCAACTTTGTTGATACCAGAGTTAACTCTATCTTTGTGTGCACATCGCAATAGAATGCCTTTTGAATCCTTATGACGAAGGGTCGTTGCCAATACATAGTCAATGTGAGAATTGGATATCATGCATGGAGGTGTGGATGGTGTTGTGTGTTTAAGAATAGGAGATGGATTGGTTGATAGTTTGAAATCTTTGACTCTCCAAACTTGGGAAGATGAGCAAGGATGAGTGGATATGGAAGTGTGTTTTAAATTAGGACCAACTACTTTATATACTTTGTACGTTGCTTGGGAAGCTTGATTTTGCATTTGTGGACATCTTTGATGGAAACCTTTCCATTTTCTATTTTTCCCCATAATTTCTTTGACTAATGGAATTTGATAGGGATAATCTTTCATTGTATTCTTTGGTCTCCTTTTGTATTTGATTTTTCCTTCATGCTTCATTACTTATTTTCCTTTGATGATTTTCTTCGTGATTTGATTCACATCCTTCTTTTTATGTTGGTACCAATTTGTGGATAGGGTGATGGGTGGATGAAGATTCATGATGTGGCTAGTTGTAGTATTGGAATTGGTTTCACCATAAGGACTCTTTGTGCTCCCTATGTTGATGCTTGCACTAGATAAAATTTCCCCTAGTTTTATAGAGGTATCACTGATATGTTTCGATCCCTTAATTATCGAATAACCAAGACCTTGATGCTTATGATTGCCAATAATCTACATTGGTTCTAGGATACCTTGTTCATGTAGGCCTAATCCTCTGCCTTGATAATTCATTTGTTGAAACATTTTATTTGCAATAGGATATGATTTACCTTGGAAACAAGGTGCTACTCCTCTACTTTTTGGTGGATCTTCAAAGGTGATAGATTCTTCATTAATAATATAGCTTCCCCTAAAAAAGGTAAGTGATCCAAGTTTATAAGTGAGAAGATCCTTCATAAGTGGGATAACTTCTTGATTCATATCTTTGGCTTGATCTTGTGAAATATCTGATTTTAATGCTTCTTGAAGACATGCTGATGATTCACTATCCACGTAGAAGTCTCCCTCATGGTTCATTTTTGGTATTCCTTCATAGGATGTTTTTGATTCACAACTTCTATAGAATCCTTCTTCATGACCCATTTCTGATATGTCTCTATATTTTTCTATATCTTGATCATGTGTACAAATGTTAAGAGTAGGAGACTCTTGTTCCTTGGTAATGATATCAAGAGTATGAGTCTCTTTTTTTGAATGAAGATCATCCACATGTCCATTAGGAGTAAGCATCTCATGGGTAGATGGAGGAATATGTGATATATGGATATGATCATCATTTGCAACAACTTGTATAGATTGGAGAGTGTCCATTAGATCATTGTAGTATCTTGGAGATACAAATTTTTGATCTTGATTAATTTTTGAATTGCTTTTGACATGCTTTGGATCAAGTTCTTGGAATGGGTTAGTTTCAAAGGATGGATTGCTTATAAAGGGTTCTTGGATATCTTCATTAGGAATGGGAAGTGGCTCAATATCCTCTTGATCTTTAAGTGAATTTGGATCAAGTGTTGAGTTGAGGATCCCTTTAGTATATGTAACCATGAGGTCAAAGGATGTCAATTGATATGTCTTGGAAATGACCAATGTTGCTAGACTTTGGTGAAATATGTTGATCATGCTTTGGAATAAATTCTTGAGATATGTCCTCTAACTCATTAGGTGATGTAGAGACATTTTCAACATGATCATTGGTCGATGAATCATGGATTATGTCAATAGCATCAAATAATTCTAACAATCCATGAAATAGATCATTGTCAAATATTGTTGAGGGGTTTTGATCATGACTAAAAAGTGATTCTTGATGTATGTTAAGTTGGTCATCAAATGAGGTAGAAACATCTTCAAGGTGGTCATTGATGGATATATCTTGACCATTTTTTTCAATGATTGTGGTGGAGATATTTCCAATGTTTTCCACCATAGGATCAAATGATGTTAACATTTCTTGAATTCGATTATTGTTGGGTATTGTTGGTGGATTTTGATCATGATTGAAAAGTGACTCTTGATATATGTTGATTTGATTTTTGGATGAGGTAGAATCATCTTCAAGGTGCTCATTGATGGATATATCTTGATCATTGTTTTCAACAACTATGGTAGAGAGATTGTCCCTGCTATCACTAGTGGTTGAATCTTGATCATTGTACTCAACAATTATTATTTCTTGATCAATAAGATCTTGGATGATATTTTTGAGTTGAATACAATTTGATGTTTTATGAATATTTTCTCTATGATACTCACAATAAAATCTACCCCTATTCCAAGGGAAGTCTAGGAAAGATTTGAAAGAACTTACTTTGGGAAGAGTGATGAGTTTTTCATTAACAAGCTTTCTTAGCACTAACTCGATTGGCACTCCAAAAGGAGTGTATTCACATTTTTGATCTTGTGAGATTTGTGCTTGTTGAGGTGATTCTTGTTGTGATTGATCTTGGAGATGTGGTGATTGATCTTTGAGATGTGGTGATTCGGTTCATTGTTGATGTTGTTGATCTTGATATCCAACCTCTTGACATTGGAGATATTTTTCTTAATGTGGTTGTGGATACAACTCAATGCTTTGATGACATGGTTTAACCAATGGAAGAGTGTATTGCTTTTGGGGTGGAGATGTATCTTGGTGATATGAATCAACAAATTTTCTAAGTATAGCAATTTGATCTCTCAAAAAAATTTCTTGATTTTGATCTTGATACCCTTGATATAATTGATTTGGTTTTTGTTCAAGTAGATTTGGAATGTATACTTGTAGTGTTTATATGGGATCATGGAAAAATTGATTTTGGTTAATGTTCTAATTTGGGATGATGTTTAGATTTGGCATTATAGGTTGAAATTGAACATTGTTGTGGTTGGGAATCACATTGCTTTGATTTAGGTAACTTTGATTTTGCATGGTGTTACCTTGACTTGGATCAATACATGGAGTTGTTAACATATTGTTTGGACTTTGAACAACATTTGTATGATTCACAAACATATCTATCTCAAAGTTTACAAAGTGTGGATTTGAAATGTTCACGTTTAGTAAAATTGTACTTGGTATAGGCACATTTGGAAAGTATGGATTGGATGGGATAATGTTGTTTTGTTGAAGACTCATGTATTGATCATTTGGTTGATAGATTTGTAGGTTTGGACTTTGATTTAAATCTATCGTAGGGAAAGGGGGTCCAAAATTTAGATTGGGCATGTACTCACATCCATTGTATCATTGAAGTTTGTAGGAGATAATGATGCCACGTATGGATTGTATAAATGTGAGTTTTGATAATCAATTGGCATTATAAGGCTTTGATAGTTTGGTTGGTTTAGACTACTCATGAGGTATGAATCAAGTTTATATTCCATGTTCTTCTTGTGTTTTGACCTTGTTGACCTCTAAGGTATTTAGGACCAATGATGAGATGAAGGATGAAAGGGGTGAATGATATGGATGTTGAAATTTTAGGAACTTTGGACTTTGGGATTTGATTTTGATTGGTTTGATTTGGATAATGAACTTGTAGATCCCAATATGTTGGATGTGACCTTAGGATAAACTTGTTCAAAGGATTGCTAATTTAATTAAATGTATGAGAAAGGATGCATTCTCACACTCCTAACTAAACAAGGTGATTTTGATGTGTTTGATGATTTACCCAAGTCTAGAATGATGTTTCCAAAGCTCTGAAGTTGTTTGTGGGATGGAGAAGATAAATGTTTGAGATGGATGAAGTGTTTTATTTGATCCTAGATGAACCTAAGAGGGACCTTGTTTATAAGACCAAGATAGTGAAGAACATATGTTACCCTATGAGTAGTTCAAACCAAAAGACCAATGTTTTGCTTGGAAGACCATAAGACAAAAGATAACAAGAACATGTGTAGGGTTCAATTGATTTAATCTTGGTTAATGACTTGATTTTACCACATCAATACTTCTTGCTTATTTTTCAAATTGAATGTCTATGTCTCAATTCCTTTTCATTCCACAAGGTCCATTATTTGAAAATCAAGGTTTCAAGAGCATAGTCTCCTATGTTGAATTTGGAGAGATAAAATTGAGATATGGGCCCAAATTTTTAGAAGCCTCTAAGGATAAAAAATCCCTAGGGACAAGTAGTAACATGTGGACTCTTCAAGGATACTTTATTTTTCCAAAGAGTTTGAAATTTTGATGATTTTGTTGAATGTTTGTTTTCCAATGTTTTAGATCCAAGAAAAGTGTTTTGATTCCAAAATAATGCACAACCTTAGGATAGAAAAGGAAATATTTGTTGAATTCCGACTTGGGTTTCTTGAGCTATGCTTATTCATAGTGGATGATTAGAATCTTGACCACACTGGCTCCCCTCCACGACACTCACTTCTATGGGTTAACCAATCTTCAAGTTCTCATGAATATCCCATGACAAACTCTTCATCTCTACTAAGAACCACAAGTATGTGGGATGGCTTCAGAGGTCTGACCTCCTGACACCAACAAATAGTTAAGGATTTTGGATTTTATATAGATTGGTTCATAATCAAGGCACCTATTCAGATGATCACACAAGAGGCAAGATCAACACATATAAACATTGCCACCTACTTGTCCATAGGAGCGCATGTAATGTAGAGTTTCCTCAACATTCAAATTTATATACCAGTTGGGAGTAGCTTGGCTTTAGCTCGTTACTGGTTTGAGTGGTTCCCTTGGGGTGAGTACTTTTTCCCACCAAGGCAAGCTCTCTAAAGGTAGACAATAGCAAAGAAGCACATTTATAGTTTGACCACCTAACACACTTAGGAGGGAACACACAATGCCTTTTCTTCACACTCACATGATTTGTTCAATTTTAAACGCAAACTTGAATCATGTAGGTAATATTTTAGACAACCAATGTCACTAAAATGCTTTTGATTCTCAATATCACCATGAAGCACTAGAGAAGTGCATATTCAATCAAATGACATGAGTTGTAAAGAATATTACAAAGCAAAGCAAACACAAGTTCATTTTAAATCCTCAAACGAAATAATGAGTTCTTTCTATAGCACCAAAACCAAATGTTGAAGTTTCCCATTCAATTTTAGACTGAAATCAAAATTATAGTAAGTGTCTAAGGTTCAATTTTAACCAACTTGAAGATCTCAAATCAAAGGTTAATTTTAAACCCAAAATTGAAGTAGGTTTTCCTAAAACTGAAAACAAAAGCAAGAAAATGGAAGCCCTTGGCTATTACAATAAGCATTTAAAAAAGCTTTTGTAAGTTCAAAGCCCCCTTTTCCAACTCAAATCTGCTTGTTTTTGTTTTTGGATTTCTTTACATACTACCCCATCATATTAGTTAAAAGTGTGTCATGTTTCTACATCATCCTGAGTCCTCAAAAACTGATATAAAAGAAATAACTAGATATTAGTACTATCGAATTTTTAAATAATTTCAATCAAATTTCATTCAAAAGTAATAAAAATGAGAGCTTATTTTAAATGAAAATCTGGAAAGAAATAAAGCACTAAATTCCTTGATTTTTTTTTGTTTTGGAAGACTAAAAGCTCATGAGTCCTTGAATTTCCCTTTCACAGTAAGAGAAAAAAAGTGTGGGTCAAATCTTCTTTAATCATGCAGATTATCTATACCTCTAACTGATCAAATATTCTTTAAATGTTTCAACAAGTATTTTCTATTTTTCCTAACAAAAGGTTCAAAGTTAATTCAATTGCAATAAATATGCCAAGTTTTCAATTTCCTCCTATTCTCATTATCTTGGTGATCAATGCAATATCTTTTCAAAATGTCAGAGGACTACATACTTTCTAGATATGTGAGATGATGTATGTCAAAGTTTCCAATCAAAATAAGTGGCCAACGATGCAAAAGTTAAAGAGTATAAACAATAGAAACCATAAAAAGGTAAACAATATCATAAGGGTTCCACGACTTTCAACCCCCACCTCACCTGAGTTCAATATGTAAGATACTGAGAGATTTTTTTTTAAATAATTTTTGAAGTTAAGAAGAAGATTATGGCTGACACGTGAGCTAGAGGTCAAAGACAAAATTTTACAGTAATCAAAAAGTTGCTAAATATGTCAAAAAAGTATTCCACCAACATTTAGTAGCCAACCTTGCTTTCATTTTTCATATCTACCCGACATTTGATAGACCACAAACTCAGATTTTGCAAATCATAAAAGAATAATGGCATTAATAAATGAGAATTCAAACAAAACACAACCCAAGAAAATTCTAAGAAATATTATGTGTGCACTCAAACTTAATGCCAGCCGATGGTGTCTAGGCACAATCTCTAGCAGCAACAGACTATCTTTATCAAACACTGCCTCCTTCCCTTGGGTCATGGCTATTCCCAACTTGCCATGGCACTACATAGAGGCATCACCTATCATAAAAGGAATAATAAATGTCTTCTTGAAGGATTGGCATGGCTATTGTTCAAGATTGCAATGGTATAAGGTGTCCAATGTGAAGTTGAATGCATCTAATATAAGTCACCACTAATATCTAATCAATGTAGAGAAATTTTAAAAATGTTTGAAATCCTCTGCCAAAAGGAAAGAACATTTAATTAGGCCTGACAATAATCAAAACAATGTCAGCATACTTGAATCCCACTCCACCTACTTGTCACATAACAATATATATATATATATATATATATATATATATTGATTACAAATAGAGAGAATTTGATCTAACGTTCAAATCGAGATCCCATCAATCCACTATTGGAGGAATAAATTCACATATATGTTTGAATTATGTGAATTGATTAAGTGGTGCATCTTTACTACCTCGAAATAAATCTAAGATTATATATTATAGAGGCTCCACAAGTGGATGAGAAGATGCTGAATAAATTCTTGAATAATGTGTTGCCCCAAGTTCAAGTTCAGCATGCTATGAAGGCTAGTTCAGAAGAGTCATCAACCATAGCTTCCTGAGAAATTGCACCCTCCAAGCTCCAATCAATATAAAGTTAGCTCATATAGACTTATAGTTCTTGCACAAACGTGGAGTAGGGGGCTGTGGATTCTATGGCCTATATTTCGGAGATGTCTGGTTGTAGGTACACATTCAATATATTTTTGTATGACATGGTTTCCATTTTGATCACACACACATCACATGACATCTTCATCAAGCTCTGAAACCAGCTATGTCAACTACTTCAAGTGCCTAGCTCAAAATTCAATAATATCAAGATATGAATAGCAATGAAACAATTACTTTACAAAAAAGGATTTTAAATTCTACATGTACTAACTATGATGTGACATGGTTATTTAAAGTTTTCAATAAAAAATAATTGAGGAAAAAAAAATGTACACAACCCTTTGCATACAACGCTTTCAAATACACTATTAATGCTTTCCAGCTATAACAAATGTCTTGGGCTATAAAAAATGTAAGGCGTGCTTGGTAAGGATAAACGCCTCTTGAATTCATATGTTAATTCCCTTTTATGTGTTCTCCACATTTACATATGTGCCAAAAAAAACTTTAAATTGGGCTACTTGATCAACTGCTCACAGCCTTTAGTGCTGCCAGTGGATACTTTTCAAGAAAAAATAATTCTAACTTGAGACAACCCCCTGCACATTAATCATTAACACAATAGACATTTTTAGATTATCTACCATGATTCTTGCCTAATTAGATTATCAGTCATAAAGATCAAACTTGAAACAACCTCTTGCTTTAAATATGTCGCGCATCATTTAAATCAAATATTAAATCGATATTAAATAAACACTCAAATATCAAGAATGATGCAATGAACATGAGCACCTAAAAATGATTTTGAAAAGCTCTCCATATTTTAAGCTATTTCCAGGCTATAGTCTAGTATTTTTTTACTACTTGATGGGAATATTTAGACAACATAGAATACAAAGGCTAAGGTGTGAAGGCATGGAGGCATCCGTCAGGCTTTGAGATCTCCTCGAGCTATTTTGAAAAGGCATTGAAGCACAAAGAATTAAAATATCAACCTTCGATAAATGGGGCGGGTGCATGAAGTTGGTTTAAAATTTTGTGGCCAACTTAAAAAAAAATGGAAATGACATAATGCGAGTACGTTATAACGCGCTCACGTTATGTCATTTTAAAAGAAAAAAAATTGAAATCATAGTTCATTTTCTCTTGTTTGTTTTTCTACTCCACCCATGGCTAAAAACCTTCATTTTTCGTGCTCGCATTCTAGGAGGAGGCATTCTACAAAATTCATCAACAATAGTTTATTTTCCTTTGCAAAGATGGTGCCATGATGATGAAGAGGTGCAGGAGGTGAGTATTGTTGCTATTTGTTTTGAATTTCTTAGTTTCAAGTTGATTTTGTTTGTTTTAGGTTAGATTTGATTTTTTTTTAATTTGTAGGAGATGCAAATAATCCTACAAATCCTCAACAAGAAGAACAAGCAAATCCTCCTCACCAAAATACTTAACAAAATCAACCTCCCCCACCAATCACTCAACACCCTCTTGGCACTCAACAAAATTTGAGGAGTGAAATTGAGAACAACAAAAAACAAATTGAGGATCTTATTAGTAGGTTGAGTGATCCAAATGCTTCAACCGCAGAAAGAATGACACTAGCAAATTCAATGCAAGAAATGTTAAAAAATGAAGATTCAATAACCCAACAAATAACGGGATGGAAAGATAGGAGGCAGGTGGCTAGGGCATATTATGCAGATAAACTATCATATAAACAAGTAAAAGATTTAAAAATTACTAAAGGTGATTTGTGCTATTTATTCACTAACCCTAGAACAAATCAAAATATTAGCCTCAATGCGAAGAGGTTTAATATTCATTGGTACCACCACCAAGAGATTAGGAACCATTTTTATGATAGGTAGTACTTGGTCTTTAATTACCCACCATGCAACAATTTGGAAGTCCCTCAATATTTTCGTAGGAAACTATACAGTGAGTTCGTATTGAACCAAATCCCAAATTATTTTGATATGAGGGAGTTCTAGGGGAGAGGTGGGGGGTTAGCTCAGGATAGACCTGGTGCACAGCTGGATCCTGTGTAGCAAGGGAGACAACCTCTCACTAGGCCACCTCGTGAGAACATTATTATGCCTACCATTGTGAAGGAGAGTGTCAATGTAGAGACATTGCAGGCGATCAACACTTTGACATGAAGTGTCATCTGACTTGTTCATATGACCCCACCAGCACTCAGGAGGCTACTACGCAGGATTCGTATGCTGCTACACAGGATCTGTATGCTGCTACATAGGATCCATATGCTACTACGGGGATGGAGAGGACAGTTAACATTTTGCATCGTGCATATGGCATTGATAGTCAGGTAAAAGTCAACATGTTCATTGAATTTAGTTTATTAAATTTTGATTCTGAAATGCAAGATTAACTAATTTAGTTTTATTATTTTAATAAAATTGTAGGGTCACAGTGTTGAGATTGGATACACCAGTCCTCCATCTACTTATTTCTGTAGTACACCTATCAGTGGGGTATGTAACTAGTAAACAATTATAAATTTATTACATGTTAATAGAATTGTTTTACGAATGGTATTTTAATACATGTGATTTTGGATGTTCAACAGGCTAATATTGGTGATTTCAAGAAAACACCTCCTAGTGCCAGTGGATTCACTCAAACATACACAGAGGCAATAGAATAAAGAGAACTTAACTAATGAATTCTACTTAATAGATTTGTGTAGTTTATATTCATATTGTTGGTTACGTTGCATTACACATCATTCAAACTCAAAGCATTACTTCAAATTCCATAACTAATAACTAGATGTTGATAGATGACAAAATTTCAACTATACAATATAGTTGTTTAGAAAGTCAACATAAGCAGCACAATGTAATTACTTCACATGAAGGCATGTGCTTGCAAAGTTGCATAAGCACGACAAACTATGGATGCTTGGAAAAAATCTATGAAACCATAATAGTAAGCAATAGCATAGACAAGGTAGTTAGTAATGCAGAGCATCATATCAAAACACTCAATCATCAAGGTACATCTAATGTAGAGCATCCAACAAACACCATCAACATCATTTCTTCAAGGGATTTCAATCCAAAATAGAGTCAGGAGAAGATCAAATATAATTTCATCATAAATCTACTTTTCATTCAACCAAAATCCACTCAAATTCTCTTAGCCATTCCATAGGCCATCATTCATCATTCCACTAATTAGTATTCCAATTGACTCATTCAAAGCAAAAATCATATTAAAGAAAACTTTGACTTAATCAATTAGATTCACATCATTCTCAACCACCATAAAAAAACATAAACCTTATTACTGACACTTGAACAATTCATCCTTTCATTTATTCATCGGCAACAAATCAACTAAACCATACCTCACTGTCATTAGTCCATTATCAAGCACTGTAATCACCATATTTTGACTGCAGTAGTCTATTTACAGGTTACAAACTCCTACTACAATAGAATAATGATTATCATCTTGTGGTTAATCACCAATTTGCTCAAAAGGCTTCATAATACTCACCCATCCGACCATCAAAGTCACCAAACTTGTCTTATACACCTTAACCAAATTTAGTAACATCAATCATATCATTAGTTTGATAGTAACCAAGCACTCAATATCATCCTTTCCACTATTTAAACAAACATCTTTGTTTTTATCAGACAATATCATATTCCTCTAGTAGATCTGTCAACCATTGAATCAGGTAGTTACATTCCTATCTCAAATATTATTAAAAAACTCAATGCACATTTAGAAACACTTTCTAGCACATCACAACATATCAAATTTCTTAGACGTTTGACATAAAGAAAATCATCAAATTTCAAACTGTCCTCTAGAGAAAGGCTAGTAGATTAGGCCTATTTTACAAAGGAGACACCTTCAAAACAATTCCAAATCACTCAAAACCTCAAAACAATCTTCAAGCATGTCTTATAACTCAATATTTCACCATTTATAGGGATTGAAAACCATGAAAATGTTCTAATCCAATAAACCCTTGTTTATAGGGTGTAAAAGCACAAATCAAGGAGGGTTTTGTAAAAAATACTCTTGCAAACCTCTATTTCTCTGGCCACCACCTGGAACATGATTTTTTATGTTTTCCAAGACCTTCTTCATCATTTACAAGCCTCTGCAAGCTTTATTTATTCATGACCCATGACTGTAGCATCACTTTGTGTAGGAAAATCCCTTATTTTCTAGTGTAGCAACAACTCCACCATGGTATTCTTGCTTTTCCCTACACTTAAAATCATCAAAACATGAAAAACATCCTAACATTAACCTACTCCACCAATTTACTTGACCTACATTGGTGTAGTGAAGAAAACCCCTATTGGACTCTCAAACTTGCTTCTAAAAGGACTTTGTCGGGCACTGAAAACTGCCTCTTATTCTTTTGTTTCCTAAAACTAACCAAGTCCAACTCTTGAAATTGGAAACTAACTCCTCTTTACATGTATTCATAGTATGATTTAACTTTGACTATTCCTAAATTACCAACACAAGAAAAAAAACAATGGAGTAATACTGCAAACTCAGAAACAGGGAATTTTTATTTCAAAATGTAATTATAAGAACACAAACTTCTACTTTTTCTTGCCTTTAGATTCCTTTTAAAGATATTTCCTTTTCAATAAGTATCTTTCCATCAGTTGAAACTACCCCTTTTAACCCTTGATATACCTGATTTCCTTGTTTTTGTCAATTTAACAACTTTTAACAATATTACATTATTGCATTGTTTGCATTTTCCCACTTTGACCACCTAGAACTTACCCATAACCTTAAATACATTCAAATAAGACCGCATATGACCTTGAACATGCTTTACATCATTTTTCCATGACCTTTTGTGATTGAATCAATACAAATTTGAACACTCATCCCTTTTGCAAAATTGAAAAGTATTTGATGACCTAGGTGCTCCTGCACCAACATCTAACCCAATTGAATCAGGAGAAGATCAAATTGAATAAGCAACTAAAACTTCTTTCTCTTTTCATCAAAAATCACATTGTTTCATTTACAAACCACAAGTAAACAACAAGCCAACTCATTTCAATACTTCTTATCATCCTCAAGCTTCAAACATCTTATTTATCAACAAAAATGATTGATCTGTGCATAGGAAACCTAATTAGAGTCACTAAACAATCCACTCTTTCATCATTCACCAAGGAACCCTTCCACTCAATTTTCTTTACCTAGGAAAAATAACCAAAAACCAATTTTTCATGTTACAACCTATATCCATCATATCCTAACACACCTTTGTAATCATCAATTTATTTGAATTCAAAGCAAAAACCTAATAAAGAGCTCTGAATCTTTCAATTCCTTAAACAACTCACCAAATTTTCACTTTTACCAACTAGTTCCTCAAGACCAAGATACTACAATCAACCATTTACACCTCAATCATTTCATCTGACTTCCAAGACATTACTCACATCATGTTTATTGACTAAGCTTATTCTATGCACAAATCAAGCCCTACAAAGGAGGGTTTATTGCATAAGGTACTTACAAACCTTAAATACTCCTACCACCACCACAAACACCATGGAAATAGCTTGCGTAAGCTTTAGAAATGATGCAGAGTGGTAGGGAAGGAAAACTCACCATCACAAATTGCAAAGTCACTCCACTGAATGCTTCTCTCAAATACTCTTATGACGACTCCTAAACTCCACTATTCTTTAAGAGATCAACCCCACCCACCTAGGGTTCACAACTAGACCACTCACAAAGCTTGAAAACATTTGGATCATGTCTCATTAAGTTAAAACAAGGTTTAACAACCCTCTAGCATTTAGGTTACAACAAACACCCATCACTATGGTGACTTAACCTCACTCTCTCTTAAGGCTTGTAGCCCTTGCCCGATAGGATAGTCAGAATAAAAAACACAAGGAAGACTATTAAGACACCAAACCTATGGATTCATACACCTAATATGGACCCCTACAAGGTTCCAAAACCCTTCCTTTTGACTATCAAAACATCACTCACAATGGCCCTTTCTACCGTTGCTCCAAAAGGCCTAATTCACAGACCTACACCTAGGTCTTGACTATCTAGGCTCTCCCCTTCACCCCAAAGAAAAAATTTAGACTCCTACAGGTTCTCCACACCTATTTCCACCATGCCTAAGTGCCTCTTAAACAGATTCTTCAAAATCAAGCAAAAAATCATTTTTTTTGCTTGTCAATTATGCTTGTCACATAGAGATGTCAAGCCAAAATTCATGTACAACTTCCAAAAATGAGCCTATCATTCTCCAAAAAATTGAGGATGTGATAGTACAGCCTTATATCTTCCATCCCACAAAGATTTATCAATTTTACAATGTGGGAATGGAAGAAATATGCATTTTTCACCCAAAACCCTGATTTTAAGGGTTTTGTAGACCACCCGATAGAGAAATTGGAATATCTCCCTTGATACTCAATGAAATCTCACCACTCCAATTCCAAAGGAAATATTATTCAATTACCTATCCAACCATTATGGGCTTGGAGCATGAAAGTGAACATACAATCTGTACCAAGTACGGGATCAACAACTTCTTCAGAAAAACACAGGAAAAACAACGAACTTCTTATTGAAACTTCTTCAAAACATCAACATCAACCTTGCCTCGACCGAGAGAGGAATATTTGAAGTCTTAAAAACTCCCTCCAACTTCTTGCAACTGTCTTTTGAAAAGAGAGACATTGGAAAACAACTAATCTCATGCTTTGACTTCTAATTGCCTAGTTAAGGCAATGTGAGCAGCTTCTACCAACTCAACCACAAAGAGCCTTCCAAAATGTGTCAAAGGCATTTAAAACCTTGTCAAAAAGTAAGGTGACTCCCCTCAGGTGTCTAGATACAGCAAGGCATCCTTTTTCCTTATTTTTCCAAGATGCACTAGACTTGCAAAGGAGGATGGAGACCTTGTTGTACAAAGAAGTTGGTCACCAAGACCAAAAACTCAACCAAAAAACTAGAAGACCTACTACAAAGCATTGAAATGGTTCATAAGACCTTATTCCATCTATAAACCAAGAAAAAAAACATGAAAAATTATTCTAGGTCCCTTAGACCCATGGGTGCTCCTGCACCATACTCCCAAGCAAGAAAAAGATCTCAAGTCCTCTTTGAGATCAGGTCTTCTATAGTAGTTCCATGTTGCTTAATATAATTTTTTGGCATCCATGTTGCATCCTCTTCAAGTAGACCTTTTCATTTGACTAGGTATTCCTTGTAAACCTTCCTTCTAGTCTTCTTTGTCTCCTTGGTGTCTAGGATGCATTCAAGAGTCATAAGTTGGTTCGGGGGTAGTTCCTTCACCCAATCTTCATCCTCCATTGTTGGTATACCTTCTCCATCACCTACATTCATAGAAGCTTTAAAAGGATACAAGTCAGAAATGTTGAAGATAGGAGAGATTGCCACCCCAGGAGTTAGCTCTATTTCATAAGCATTTTGGCCAAACTTGTGGACCACCTTGCAAGGTCCTATCTTCTTCATCATGAGTTTGGTATACTTTCCTTTTTGAAGTATCTCCTTCTTCAAGTGTGCCATCACCAAGTTTCCAGCCTTGAATTGGACATTCCTCTTCTTTAAATCTTCCTTTTCCTTATACTTCTCAATACTTCTCAACATTATTTTGAAGGGTTTCCTTCACTTGTTGATGAATATCCCTAATTGTAACAGAAAATTCCTCACCTTGAGCACTTCTCTTAGCAAATCCTTGTAGATATCTTAGTTCATAGACTCCTCTAGGGTGTATGTCATAGACTACTTCAAAAGGGCTTCTGCCAATACTCCTATTCATGGAGTCATTATATGCAAATTCAGCCTGAGGTAAAATCAGATCCCAAGCTTGTCCATGCTCCTTGGTAATGCATCTTAAGAGGTTTCCCAATGATCTATTCACCACTTCAATTTTTCCATCTGTTTGTGGATGGTATGCTAAACTAAAGGAAATGTTTTTTCCTTGAGTTTCTTCCACAAGGTCCTCCAAAAGTGACCAATGAATTTAGAATCCCTATCAGAAACAATGCTTAAAGGCAGTCCATGTATCCTAACAACCTCCATAAAGAAGAGACCTGCTATATGAGATGCATCATTGGTGCATTTGCAAGGAATAAAATGTGCCATCTTACTAAATCTATCAACTACCACAAAGATACTATCCAAGCCTCTTTGGGCTCTAGGCAACCCCAAGACAAAGTCCATACCTACACACTCCCAAGGCCTATTGGGAATGGGTAGTGGTTGATAGAGTCTTGCATTTTATGAAGTTCCCTTTGCCCTTTGACATATTGTACAACCTTCCACATACCTTCTCACATCCACCTGCAACTTTTTCCAATAGTAAAATCTCCTAACTTGTTCCAAGGTCTTGTTAAGGCCAAAGTGACCTCCAAGACTCCCACTATGTTTCTCCTTTATGATATTGTTCCTTATTGAGCATTTACGCACACACGATTGGCTTCCTTTGAAGAAAAAACCATTCTGCAATAAAAAGAAAGAGAATTCACCATGAAAAGAATTTAGATGTTGCTCACAAACATTGTATACCTCATTCAAATTTGAGTCTTCATGATACATATACTTCAATGCTTCAACCCCCATGCTTTGGAGTTGGCTCTCTTGCACTACAAGTGCCCTTCTATTGAGAGCATCTACCACATTATTTTCTTGGCCCTTCTTATGCTTTATTGTGAAAGTATAGGCTTGCAAAGACTCTACCCATTTCATGTTCCTATGACTAAGTTTTTCCTATCCATTCAAAAAACTCAAGGCATGATTATCAATATAAAAAAAAAAAATTCTTTAGGTAACAAGTAGTGCCTCCACTTTTTGAGGGCTTGGACCATAAAACACAATTCCAAATCATAGGAAGAATACTTCCTCTTTGCTTCATTTAGCCTCTCACTGAAAAATATAACTGGTATGCCTTCTTGGCTCAAAACAACCCGTATTACTTGATTGCTAGCATCACACTCAATGGTAAAAACTTTATCAAAATCAAGGAGCACAAGTATAGGCTATTGTGATACTCTCATTTTCAGATATTCATACCCTTTATCAGCCTCATTGGTCCAAGAAAACTTACCTTTGTTACCTCCTTTGATGGTGTTCAAGATTGGTGCACAAATTTGGCTAAAGTTCTTGATGAACTTTCTATAAAAGCTTGCAAGTCCATGGAAGCTTCTCACATCTCCCATGTATTTTAGTGTTGGCCAAGTAAGAATAGCATCCACCTTTGAAGGATCCATCTTCAAACTTCCCTTGGAGATGACAAAACCAAGGTAGACTAGTTCTTCCTTCATGAATTCACACTTTTCCATGTTGATCAACAGCTTCTCCTCTTGTAACCTCCTTAGTACCATGTGAAGGTGCTTAAAATGTTCTTCTTTAGACCTACTAAACACAAGGATGTCATCTAAATAAACTACAACAAACTTTCGAATGAAAGGTCTCAATACCTCATTCATAAGGTGCATAAATGTACTAGGTGCATTTGATAACCCAAAAGGCATCACCAACCACTCATAGAGCCCTTCATTAGTCTTAAAATATTTCTTCCATTCATCCCCCTCTCTAATCCTTATCTGATGGTACTCACTCTTTAGATCAATCTTGGAAAAGTAAGATGCTCCTGATAGACAATCCATGAGGTCCTCCATTCTTGGCATCAAGAACCTATATCTGATTGTGATCCTATTAATGGCTCTTGAATCAGTGAAAAGCCTCCAATTCCCATCCTTCCTTGGTGCTAGGATAGTAGGAACAACACATGGGCTCAAACTCTTCCTCACTAGCCCTTTATCCATCAACTCTTGCACTTGTCTTTCAATCTCCTTATTTTCAGCAGGTGTCATCTTGTATGCAACCTTATTGGGAAATGTAGCCCCTGGAATCAGATCAATATGGTGGCTTATATCCCTAATGGGAGGTAGGGAACTAGGTAATTCATTCACCGTTATGTCCTTGTACCTTTCCAACAACTCTTGGACTTCCTTTGGTGCATCTTCCTTCTTCTTTATGGGCAGATCTGCTTCAATTTTTTACTTCATAATTAGGAAGAATCCTCTTCCTCCTCCTTCCTTCAAGGTCTTCATGAACTCCTTCTCATCCACCATCAAAACACTAGGCCCTTCATGCTTTTCTTTGTCTTCTTCTAGGAGAGGTGAAAGGTTGTAAGTCTTCCCATCCTTCACAATGGAGTATGTGTTCTTCTCCCCATCATGCTTGGTCTTCCTATCAAACTTGCAAGGCCTACCAAAAATATATAGTTTAATACTTGTACTCAAAATTTTGTTCATTAGATCTCATACATTATAACTCATGACATGGATCGCTATTGTAACCTTTTTGTGATTGAATAATTTGTTGTTTTATTTTTAGATGTTGGTTGTGGAAACACCTCCAAATGTTACAAGGGCAATGGATATTAGTTTTTCATCCGCTATACAATCCTTGATGGCTCTAATAGAGGAGGTATAAGGAAAATTACTAGATTTCAACTTACATTTGTTGTTATAGATGTTAGTTCTAGTGAAAAATTAAACCATTATTGATTCGTAGTTTAATTCCTATTTGGATGGTTTATACAAGGCTTGAGCATGCCTGAGCATTGGAATGCAAATATTTCCATCGTGGCGAGTGATCATGAGATGGCCGTAAGTGATTATTTTGTTAAATATATCATTTTTTATAATGTAATTTTTATATATTAATGTCTTTACTTCTTATTGTAATAGTTAAAACTTCACCAGGAGCTAAATAGCAAGACGAGTAGTAGGAGCACTCCTTGAGCATAGAAAAAATGAGTGACAGACTTATCAACATTAGATCACCAAACAAAGGGAAAGAATTTATTTCCAGAGCATGGAGAGAAATGAATTTTGATTCCAAAGCCCTTTGTTGTATGCATAGACATGGCAATTTTGTACATATCTTGTATTGGATATATTTGACATTGTATGCCTATATGGAAATTTTGTAACTACATTTTATACTTATTTCAACATTCTTTGATGTATGCGTAGATGGCTATTTGGTTAATACAAATCTTTTTTATTGATGGTGTCCATATTTGCTCTTTTTGACAATGTCAAAAGCATGGTTGCATATAGATTGGGCAAAAGAATTTTCCTTTTAGATTAGCAATGCATGGAAGTTTCAAAAAGTATCCTTGATATTAAAAAAATATGTGTTTATACCATAGCAAAAAAAATATTTTGGGGTAAAAATCGGCAAACCAAAAGTATAAGATTTTTTGAAAAAATTGGGAAAAAAGTCTAGAAATTTTTTAAAAAATCAGATTTAAAAAAAAAAGCAGAACAAGAGATAAAAACTTAAAAAAAAAAATTAAAGGCATTTCCATACCATAGAGATATAGAGAGCAAATAAAATAAAGAGTTTAACTAATAAATTGTAAAAAATAGATTTTTGTAGTTTATATTCATATCGTTGATTACATTGCATTGCACATATTTTAAACTCAAAGCATTGCTTCATATTGCATAACTAATAACTAGATGTTGATAGATGACAAAATTTCAATTACAATAAAGTTTTTACAAAGTCAACCTAAGCAGTTATGCAATTACTTCACATTGCATAACTAATAACTAGGAGCAGCTCCCAATTGCATTTTCTTGTCATGGAATTCTATGAGACCACATTTCTTTGAGGCATTTTTTCAATCAATTCACTGCCTTGTCTATACTACCACATTTTTGATACATGTCTATCAAAGAATTTTGTCAAATAGTTCATTGCCTTGTTGCTATGGCTGAAATCCTAAAACAAGTGCTTTCAAACAAGCTATGGATGCTTGGAAAAAATCTATCAAAAGCATAATAGTAAGCAATATCATAGACAAGGTAGTGAACTCTTTGAAAAAAATGCCTCAAAGAAATGAGGTCTCATGGTGATGGAATACCATGACAGTCAAATGCTTTTGATTGTCATGGCATTCCATCACCATGAGACCTCATTTTCAATTTTTCAAAGAGTTCACTTTGTCTATCTCATTTTTCATACATATCAAAGCATTTTATCAAATAGTTCATTGCCTTGCTACTATGGCTAAAATCCTAAAACAAGTGCTTTCAAACAAGCTATGGATTGTCATGGCATTCCATCACCATGAGATCACATTTATTTGAGGCATTTTTTCAAGCAGTTCATTGCCTTGTCTATGCTACCACATTTTTCATACATGTTACCAAAGCATTTTATCAAACAATTCACCTCCTTGCTGCTATGGCTAAAATCCTAAAATAGGTGCTTCCAAACAAGCTATGGATGCTTGGAGAAAATCTATCAAAGCATAATAATAAGCAATAGCATAGACAAGGCAACGAACTATTTGAATAAAGCCTCAAAGAAATGTGGTCTCAATGGTGGTGGAATGCCATGACAATCCATAGCAATTTTCTTGTCATGGCATTCGTCATGCCATTCCATCACCATAAGATCACATTTCTTTGAGGCATTTTTTCAAACAATTCACTACCTTGTCTATGCTACCACATTTTTCATACATGTTTACCAAAGCATTTTATTGAACAATTCACCTCCTTGCTGCTATGGCTAAAAGCCTAAAATAGGTGCTTCCAAACAAGCTATGGATGCTTGGAAAAAATATATCAAAGTATAATAATAAGCAATAGCATAGACAAGGTAGCAAACTGTTTGAAAAAAAGCCTCAAAGAAATGTGGTCTCAATGGTGGTGGAATGCCATGAAAATCCATATCAATTTTCTTGTCATGGCATTCGTCATGCCATTCCATCACCATGAAACCACATTTCTTTGAGGCATTTTTTCAAACAGTTCACTGCCTTGTCTATGCTACCACATTTTTCATACATGTCTACCAAATCATTTTATCAAACAATTCACTGCCTTGCTACAATGGCTAAAAACCTAAAAAAATTACTTTTGAACAAGCTATGTATGCTTGGAAAAAATCTATCAAAGCATAATAGTAAGCAAAATCTATGGTCTCATGGTTTTTTTTCACGTGAAAATCAATGTGATTTTATTCACATTTTTTTGCAGGTTATAAACACTTTTTTTTTTGCCAATTTTGTTGTTTTAAATGACATTCAATTTTATGGTGGTTTTCTTGTTTATATGAGGATATGTGATATTCTAATCCTAATTCATGCTTCTAGGTTGTAGAGATATATATTTTGTTTTTACATGTTTTTTGTACCAACGAACCCAAAATGAACTAAACCCCCCTCCAAAAATTTTTGGCCAAACCATAAAACTGACCCCCAAACCTATTCCAACACTCTTCATTTTTCCTGCACAAACTTAATTGACCACCAAATTATGTTGTCCCTTGACTTTACCCACATTTACTCCCTCAAACCTCTCTTTTTCATTCAAAACCCCTATTTTCCCAACTAGGGCATGTCATGCCATATCATACTTTTGACCTCTCCTATCCTTGAAAACCTTTTGAACACATCAAACTCCACAATCTCACTCTATTTCCAACTTGTTGTAACTTATTTTCAAGCAATTTCTTCTTTTCACCTCTTCTAGCCTTGCTTTTAAGGGGCCTCAATTTTTAATTTTCAACAAGGGAAGTGTTAGTAATCTCTTCCAATGCCCTTACTAATGCTATTTTCTTATTCCTACTCCATATCCTACTTACATCAGACCCATATCACTGAGACACAACCTGAACAATAGGTGGAATGGCCTATTTCAACATACTACACTCAAACCCTTAAGGGATCAATTTGGTTGAACATAGCTCAGAGCAATTCCGTGTGTTTGGGTGAGAAAGAGGACCATGCCTAGCATGAATGTGCCTATTCAAATGCATTGGAATAGTCTATTTGGTCACATGAGTTGTAGAACGAAAGTTGCACCACTTTGCAACTTTTCACTGCTTCCATTTGACACTTTTTCCATCAACTGAAATCTGGACACCACGGGAAAACCACTCTGACATAACAAAAACTAAGATAGGTTATTGTAGAGGGGCCCAACGTAATGCCATGGTATTAGAAAAGAAGTTTCTAAGCCTCACAGTGTCCGAGTAACCTCATGTTGAAGTTTGTAGCCATTTTTCCCTTTAGACCCTTAAGGGATCGATTCGGTTGAACATAGCTCAGAGCAATTCCGCGTGTGAAAGAGGACCATTCCTAGTGTACAAAATCCTATTCAGACATGTTGGAATAGTTCGTTTGGTCACACGAGTTGCAGAATGAAAGTTGCACCACTTTGCAACTTTTCACTGCTTCCATTTAACACTTTTTTCATCAACTAAAAATTGGACACCATGGGAAAACCACTTTGAGATAACAAAAACCAAAAGAGGTTATTGTAGAGGGGCCCAATGTGATCTCTTCAGATAAGATGAGAAGTTTCTAAGCATCACGGTGTTTGAGTAGCCTCATGCTGAAATTTGCAGCCATTTTTCCTTTTGGACCCTTAAGGGATCGATCCAGTTGAACGTAGCTCAAAGCGATTCCACTTGTTTGGGTGCAAAAGAGGACCATGTCTAGCGTAAACATGCCTATTCAAAAGTGTTGGAATATTCTTTTTGGTCACACGAGTTGTAGAACAAAAGTTGCACCACTTTGCAACTTTCCACTACTTCCATTTGACATTTTTTTCATCAACTGAAAACTGGACACCATGGGAAAACCACTCCGAGATAATAAAAACCAAGATAGGTTATTGTAGATGTGCTGAACATGATCCCATTGAATTAGATGAGAAGGTTCTAAGCATCACGGTGTCCGAGTAACCTCATGCTGAAATTTGCAACCATTTTTCCCTTTGGACCCTTAAGGGATTGATCTGGTCGAGCAAAGGGTCTATACTCTAAACTTATCCAAACCTTACCAACTCTTGAGGTAGAAATTATAAGGTTTCAAAACTTCAAAATCCATAATTAGATCTCAGTTATACCATCGTACAATGGGTAAACCATAAAACCCTCTATTGTAGCCTAAACCCTAGGGGTTTATTAAAAATGATACTTCCAAAGCTAACCACGATCTAAAAATTACTCAAACAAGTTTATGATACCCTACACAAGCTCAAAAAATTATAAAATAATGCTTCCCTACACAAAAACACAATTTAACTCTTCAAAACCACCATTTTTCTTATAGAAAACTCACTTTTACACACATGGGTTTCACACTCATCTCACTTTTAGACCTTTCCAACACTAACAAATCATTCCCATGCCTTAATAATGTTAGTGCAAACCCATTCCTCAAGTTGCAAAGGCTACAGAAAGAGGACTGGGTCAAAAAGCCATTTTTATTGACTCAAAACCTTCAAATGTACAAGTTCGGGCCGGTTTTAGTAAATTGGTGATATTCTACTCCTTATTTGCCTTGATGAACAAAACCTACTGAATGGTGCTCCTGCACGAATCATACATTTACCTTCTTGTCCCTCCTAAATTTTGGACCACATCCATTACCTCCACATAAAACTTGGCATCCTTGGTCTTCTTGGTTCACATGCCTTGATATGGTTATGCAAATGAAAATGAAGCAAAGTAATCATCTCCTTATCTGCTGGCTAGAAGAATGCATGCTTAATTTTTTGATACATGATATCAACTCTCCCATCTACTCCCATGGTTGAATACCAAAATCTAGTATGGCGGACCTCCAGAGTTCCAATCATCTTTCTTCCTCTTCCACCAAATGTTGGCTCGATCCACATGTCTTCCAGACTAATTGACTTTGTTTTTGAAAGCTGAAGTTTTTCCTAAGTCACCAGTGTTGCTCTGTCTACCTTTTCAGACTATTTCATTGCTACAGATCATCTCTGGGATTTAATCATTTGTACCACATGTGGTTGATGTGCTTTGAATCCTTACATCTAAATGAAATTTCCTCAACATAAATAATGTCTCAAGGTTAACAATCAAACATTGACCTTCTTTCCCATGTTAAATTTTGGACCACATCCATTACCTCCACTTAAAACTCGACATCCTTGGTCTTCTTGGTTCCCACGCCTTGATATTTTTATGCAAATGAAAATGAAGCAAAGTAATCACCTCCTTCTCCACTGGCTAGAAGAATGCATGCTTAATGTTTTGATACATGATATCAACTCTCTCTTATGCTCTCATGGTTGAATATTGAAATCTAGTATGGTGGGCCTCTAGAGTTCTAGACATCTTTCTTCCTCTTCCACCAAATGTTGGCCTGATCCACACATCTTCTAGCCTAATTGGCTTTGTTTTTTGAAAGTTGAAGTTTCTCCTGAGTCACTAATGTAGCTCTCTCTGCCTTTTCAAACTCTTTCATTGCTATAAATTGTCTTTGGAATTTAATTGAATTTGTACCACATGGTTGATGTGCTTTAAATCATCAGTTATAGTCTTCAAAATTGGCTGCTAGTACAAGTTCATTCTACTTTCATAATACTTTATAACTATGGAGTTCAGCCATTCCTTGATGCCATCAAGTGAAGATTGAGGAATTGCGTCAATGTGGAGTACATCCTACTTGAAGTCTTTGAAAGCAATAGTCATATCAAATTCCTTTTTCCTGAGTCCTACTCTCTTAAGGTTAACGATCTCAATCTCACTAATAGTGATTACTACTAAGAAAGGTAATTCCACCAACTCTACCAAACAGTTTACCATAAGAATAATAAAAGCAAAGGCTTTGAAAGGAACTCCATGAAAACCAAGCTCTCTAAATGGTACATATCAAAGTCTATTTCAAAATCTTTTAGATGAGGCTACTCCCATAGCTCTCTTACTCGCTTGACAAAACCTTGAAACTCTGTATTGATTTTATTTTTCATGTCCCTCTCTTGTTTTTCTTCCTCAATTTCATCAAGATCATACATTGACCTTCTTGACCCTCCTAAATATTGGACCACATCCATTACCTCCACATAAAACTGGACATCCTTGTCCTTCTTGGTTCCCATGCCTTGATATGCTTATGCAAATGAAAATGAAGCAAAGTAATCATCACCTTCTCCATTGGTTGGAAGAATGCATGCTTAATGTTTTGATACATGATATCAAATCTCTCTTCTACTCTCATGGTTCAATACCAAAATCTAGTATGGTGGGCCTCTAGAGTTCCAGTCATCTTTCTTCCTCTTCCACCAAATGCTATATCGATCCAGACATCTGCTAGCCAAATTGACTTTGTTTTTGAAAGTTGAATGGTGCAGGAGCACCCACACCTCACCCTCAATTTGTGATTGTTTGATGGTAAATTGGGAGGAAAGTTGGTAAATGTTAGTATGTTGAGGTTTTTTTGTCTTGAATAAGGTCTAGTAGACCAATCTTTTATGTACTTTGGGAATTAGTAGGTTAGGGTGGACAAATGTACAAAATCATTCTTGAATTAAATGATTGTTGATATTTCCATAAAGGAAAATTATGTAAAAAGTAGGTGGGAGTGCAAAGAAAGAGTCTAAAAGTCATGTTATAAGGGTGTTTAAGTGGTCCTAGGCCTTTAGAATATTAAATTTGCATGATAAAGCTTAGTAAGAAAACCATTCTTAAATAATAAATACTAGTATTTGTAGGCTTAGTAAGGGTTTGGTGGTTCAAAGGTAGTTATGGGTGTAATGCCCCATCATAATAACCTAAGGAATGTTGCAATTGTGTATAAAGGTGAAATAATATTTTTTTTTTAAGTGATAATATTAAGTTAATTAGTTGCATACATTCACTAAGTTACGTGACGTTACACTACTTGAGTTTCCATAGACGACTTTAGTATTTCACATTGCATATATTTAATTAATCATAAACTTAAAAATAAACATTGCATATCATTTGAAATACCATTCAAGATAACATAAAGCACAAACATGTTTCTTACATTGCATTTGATAAAATATTACAATACTCATTCGTCTAATGAGGTAGATCAAATAATAATTACAATTTACATTTACAAATGTTCACCTCATAAACAATCGAGGGATGTTTACAATTACAAGATTTATGAGAATGCAATAAAGAAAGTACAACTATGTCCAAGTGCGAGCTCTCCATCCATAAAGCTCTTGTTGCCATGATCATAAACTGGGGACCCAATGGAGTAAGGTACACGTTCCACCCAACCATGTGGTACCCGTAGGTCCACCCCCCATGCTAGGAGATAGTAATATGGTTACCTAGACATAACCTATTAACCCTAGATGCAAGTACATAACTAACTGATGGTTACATTGCTTCCAGATTTAAAACAATCGAATATGCTAAGAATATAAGGTTAATTGTTATTTTAGGTGGAGTGTCATCACAATATTGCAAAGGTTACCCTGGTGTTTCTTTCTAGGTTCTAGCCCCCAACTTGGGTTACCTTGGTAACCTCTTATGAAACCTAGCCCCATTTGCGAATCATTACGGAATCAAATGTCTTTTGAAGAAACAAGACATCGATTTGCCATTGGTCGCACCCACAAAAGGATATGAAAATCACAGTAAAACCTTTTCCTGGGAATTCAACATTCTGACAAGTGACTAATATCTCTCTGTGGACATTCATTTACTTGTCAAACCAGGGGATGTATACTTTAAATGGCACGGCAAAATATATACACTAAGAACTAGTTTTGGTCAAATCTTAGCAGAAATAAATACTAGAAAGGAATTCTATCTACGCCACAGGAAGGTAATGCAAAGTTCTTTAACTCAACTATGATTTGATTAAAACAGAAATCATAACAGCTATGAGTGAAACACAAACTATGAACTAGCCTTATGATGTAGGAACAGGCATAGGGATGGATTCCCTATGCTGCAGGAGCAATACAAGCTGAGTTTGTATGAAAACTTCAAAGATGAAAGCTAACTGAAGATCAATAGAAAAGAACAACTAACTAACTAGCTACAGATACTTACTAAGTGGGAGCATCTACTGATTATGCAGGTGCTGGATTCAGAACTTCATTAAACTTTATTCATGAAAACAGAATGATATACATTGTTTTATTGATATGGAAACTAACAACAAACTCTGTCTCTTGTCAAACAGATTCTACTTTTCATTATCATACTAATTCTTGCATGATATCTGCTATCACTATGCTTCTATCTTACTATAACTATCATCTCCTTCTCACTCGCATAGGAGGAGTACTTTATTTAAAATCAAGAGAGCAACTAACTAACTAACCCTATCAAAGAAAGACGTGGAAGTAAAGTGTATCCCAGAATCAAGGAACAAACTTCATAAATGAATTTATGCGTTCAACCTGATCCAGAGAGAATCTAGTGCTCCACTCTTTCCAGATTGACTGTCATTAAAAATCTTTCCCAACAGTTTCGGTCAAAGAGTCTTCGCCGGAGCTTCCTCGAAGTCGTGTAGGAAATGGACTTTACTGCAAGGCCGAGATCGGCTGCACTTGACTCGATCATTCTTCAACAACCTATGAAACAAAAGGTAACAGATGCGAAAGAAAAGGCGTATGGCACATACATGATATCCATTCATTAATCACACATTTAAATCTATTTCATCATTCAAAAATTGTATGCAATATACCAGTCATTTAGGGAGTCAACGGGGCAATAAATGTAATCAAGTCAACACAATAAGCTACAGGAATATGAAAGTATTTTGCTACAGGATATCCCAATAAAAGGTTTCAACATATTTTAAACAGCCACAAAATAATAAAAGTAAAGATATTAAGAGTCCATCATAATATCCAAACTATGAGCACTTTTTAAGCTCATCATTCTGCCCCCTACTTAGCCCAATGCTGGTCCTCCAGCATTAACTTTCCTGGTGGTTTCTCTAAAGTCAGTGGTTGCTGCATGACTTTGAAATGGATTTCCAAACCTATAATAAAATCCTCTAAAAGCCTGGCACCTTTCATACCTTCGGTCTTCTAAATCATCGTTAAGATTTGTAGCCTAGTGAGGATAGAGGGGCCACATTAGCATAGGGGGTCTGAATTTCAATGGCAACCACAGTTCAAATCTCGTTTGAAGTCCCAACTGTATATATCTGCTTGATCATTCAAGAGCTGCTGTAAAATTTAAGGGACTGTGTGGTTCTGATCTTCTTAGCCCAACAGTTAATCTTTCCCATTTTTTCTCACTTCTGGTGTATGCCAGTCTCCAAAACGAATATGGTTGTGCCTGAAATTCATCATATACCTATTTCTTGATATCAAATATTTTCTCTCTGGCTGTAACATTATTAATACCATATGTCAGAGCAAACCAATCTTTCAACATTGCATGGGGTTTTGAACTTTGAGAGCGTAATGGAACAGGCTTAGTTTTCTCAGCTTCCTCATATGTTTCCCACTGCCTGCCATAATTCGCCTCATTTGCTGCCCATGACATAAATGATCTCAAATGGATATCACCAATATAGAGAAGAGGATTTCATTCTGTTTCAAATGGAATTAAAAAGCCATGTAAATAGAATTCACACAGAGAATTTCTTAACCAATTAGGGGCTACCTGGTATGCTTCGTAAAATTCTTTAGCAGTGTGAAGTATAGGATTTTGATTTCTAAAAATTCTCATTAATTGGAACCATAAGAACTATTCCTTAAGGCACAGAGCATAAACTCTGGGTGGTGGTCTACATTCCATAATCTGACTAGTTACTTTTAACATTTCATCCATTTTTGCTTTCAACTCAACAATTTCCTGTTTCTGACTCTCAATTTCCTTTTTCAATTTCTTCCTTTCTACTTCCCATAGACTTTGTTGCATGTTAGTCTGGGCTATGTGTCAGAAAGTCAGGGTTTGCAATGTAACTAGTTCCCAGTTAGTTTTGACATATTCCAGAAACTCAATTAAAAACGTCTTCTTATAAACAACAATGGCTTTACAAGTTGCAGGGCGAAATGTAGCTTCACTAGGCACATTCAATTGTTTAGTCTATTCTTGCTTTTGCTGCAAAATAAATTCTGGTTGCTGCGGTGGACAAGACTGTGCTTCCTCAAAAAACTGCATAGCAGCGGTAGCCAAGTCATCAAGATTTGGTAACCCTTGCTCATTATGCCCTATTTCTTTTATCTCAACTTGTTCCTCTTCAGGAACGAATGAACTCTGAATAGCATTCTCAGACACATTCTGAGAAACATTAAATTCAGACTCAACAGACCCTTCTGAAATTACAATAACTTCTGGTTGAGGTGAAGTAGGGGAGGTCTTAGATTGTTTCCTTGTGGAAACTCTTCTTGGCACTGATGCAGCTGCAGGAGGTGTTCTGGTAGCCTTCCTCTTTCTGGTCTGCTTAGAGGGTTCTACCCTACTAGAGGATGATGGTGAACCGGTGTTAACAACATGTGTTGTTGTAGGAGAGACAGTTGCAGGGGAAGGTGCTGCAGGAGAAGAGCATTTCCTTTTTTCGAGAACGAGAGTCAGAATCTGGGGTTTGTTCAATCCCAGACGACTCACCTACCTTTGTTTTTCCCTTCTCTCTCCTAGTAGTAGACCTAGTTTGTATCCAAGTAGAGGATTCTGGTGGGGGAGCTGCAGGACCAGGTGCTATAGGAATAGATGACCCTTGCCCTGTTCTACTAGTAGACATAATTTCTTTCTTCTTTTTCTGAGGCTATGGGGTAAGTACCCTAGGAGGTTGTGGAATTTGCAAGCTCTTTTGGGCAACGAATTATTGCCAGGAAAGAGGTGAGACATCTCTCAAAGAGTGCTCAATTAGTAATTTGATAAGGCCATGGTGAGCAATAGAATTATCTTTCCCCTGTTGAGTTCCCTGGGCACTTTGTTCTAGAAATTTTAACAAGAAATTCAGAACATTTACAACTAACCCATGTCTCATATGGCTTAATAATTTGAAATGATAAGAATGCAGGTAGGAGAAACGGCCTTCACAGGTTAAATACCTAATTATGTAAGCGGCGTATTCTGAATAAGGAGGAGGCAACAATACACTCTTGCATCCCTGCTTGGAGACTTCCAAAGGTCCATCAGTGGGCATTGAAAACTCAACCATTGCAGCTGCAGCATTTGAAGAAAAATTTTCTCCAACGGCTGGAAGCCCGGTTACTTCAGCAATTTTTTCTTCAGTTGCAACAACTGTTAGACCCCATATGGTGGCTTCCCCTTCAGAAAGGGTTCTCAAAAATTCTCCAGCAGCCTCCTCATCAAAAGTATTTAAACTCAAGATATAGTTTAACTATCCACAGAGACTGAATGTGTGGACTGTTTGAGGATTTTGCAATAATAACTCATGAGCTACAGGCTCATGTTGCACCAACTGACCACCCATGTTTATAGTTTTCCCTTAGCTGAACTCAATTCCTTGCTCAAAATTCAAATTCTCTGTTTCCCTTTCTACTCTGGTTTTTCTTTTGTCATGCTGTCACATTTCTTTCTTTTCCAAAAATGAACAAGCAGTCTTAATCATAATTTACAAGAAAAACATGCAATAAAGAAGGACATGCGATCATATTTGAAAAGTATCAAAAAAGTATTAAAAAAAGGTTATTTGTGCAATTATGGCAATGGTGAAAAGATAGGTTTTAAAAGGTGGATTACCCCGCCCCCTACTTAGAGTATGACATGTGTCCTCACATGTACTAAAGAATAGGTGGAGATTGGATAATAATGACTGGTACTATCATAGCAGTAAATGAATAGAATAAAATAAATCAAATATGCGATAAGAAAAGATATGGCATACCTTTGATAATTGCACGTACATGTGAAGAAAGATGACGTCGTCTGCATGAGTTGATAGTTGAGAATGATATCTTAATTAAGGGTGATGCAGACAGATGAAGTGGATGGGTGACGTAGGCGGATGAGATGAACGGATAGAATGGATGGATGGGATGGATGGATAGAAGATAAAAAAGTGAGAGGGGGGCGATAAATGAGAATGGAGAAAAAGGGGTTTCCTAAAAAGAAAACCTTTATTATGGGCATATTTTTTTCAAAATTACAGTGAAGATGCAGGAGAAAGGCTAAAGCCTTTGATTGCAAGAAGAGTAGCGGGAGGAACTTGAATGAACTGCTGCATGAATTGTTCCTTTGAAACTGGTTTATGGTACAACTAGAGTCGGTGGCCATTAACTAGCAATTTGAAACGGACTGGATCAATTGTCACTAGTTGTACAGCTCCATTGTTGAACACATTTTCAACTTCATAGGGGCCAAGCCAGCATGTTGTGAACTTACCTTAGTTTTCTTGATATCTGGAATCATATAACAGAGCCCAATCACCAGCAGAAAATTTCCTAGTTTTGATGTGTTGATCATGTCATTTCTTTCTTTACTGTCGGATGGCTTATGTGTGCTGCAAGGCAGTTTTTCTCATTTCGTCCAAAGCATTTAGCTGTAGGAGACAGTCCTTCTATGCTTCAGATATGTCCATATTGAGTTCAAGAGTTGTCCTTAAAGTTTTGTGCTCAAATTCTATGGGCAACATGGTTGTTTTCCCATAAAGCAGTTCAAAAGGTGTAAACCCAGTTGTTGTCTTCCATGTAGTTCTGTAGGCCCAAATTGCTTCAAGAAGTCTATTGTTCCAATCTTTTTTATGGATCTGCACTGTCTTTGTGAGGATTGCCTCAATTTCCCTGTTTGTTACCTCCGCCTGACCATTGGCTTGAGGGTGATAGGGGCTGGACTTCCTATGTTTGATTTTATAGTCATTCATTAGTGCAGTGATCAGATTCAACATAAACTAAGCTCCCTGATCAGTTACAAGGTCTCTGGGAACTCTAAATCTAGTGAAAATTTGTTCATACAGAAACTCAACAACTTTTTTATCCTGAGCATGAGTCATAACTTTTACTTCAACCCATTTTGTGACATAGTCCGTGCAAACTAGAATGTATGACTTGCCATTTGATGGTGGATCAATTGGTCCCACAAAATCCACCCCCCATTTATCAAAAGGGGTCACTATTACCTGCGGATATAGTGGCATTTCATCTGACTTAGTTGGTCTTCCCATACGCTGGCATCTGTCACATTTTCTTGTATAGGCCATAACATCCTTGTGTAATGTTGGCCAGTAGTACCCTATTGTAAGAACCTTCATTGATGTTCTTTTTGCTGCAAAATGTCCCCCACATGGTTCATCATGGCAAGCATGCAAGATATCATGAGTATCATCTTCTCTTACACATCTTCGCATTATTTCATTAGGTCCAGTATAAAACAGACAGTTTGCAATCTATGAAAAATTAAAACTTTTCTCTATTAACAACCTCTTTTTTTTTGAAGAAAAATGAGCTGGTATTCTGTTTGCTGCTAGATAATTGGCAATGTCTGCATACCATGGACTATGTGTAGCAATGGAAAACAAGTGTTCATCTGGGAACCTATCATCAATGACCTCGTGTTCAACAGGTGCAGTTGATTGAAGTCTTGATAAAAAGTCAGCTACAACATTAGCTTTTCCTAGTTTTTCAATTATTGTAATGTTAAATTCTTGTAACAACAAGAGCCATCGTGCCAACCTACCAGAGATGGCAGGTTTTTTCATCAGATACTTGATTGTTGCATGGTGAGTATGAACGAATATCTGATAACCTGTGACATAATGCCTAAATTTATTCAAAGCATTCACTACTGCAAGCAATTCCTTTTCTGTAACAGTATAGTTGAGCTCAGGACCTTAAAGGTTTTTGCTGATAAAGTAGATAGCATGCTCAATTGAATTTTATTTTTGACTTAGAACTGCTCCTATACCAAAATCAGAGGCATCAGCATGTATGTGAAAAAGAAAATTCTATTTTGGACCTTGAAGAATAGGGGCTTTAGTAAGCAAGTCCTTTAGTTGTAGGAAGGATTTTTTACAAGCTTTTGTCCACTCGAATTGAGAATCCTTAGTTAACAAGGCATAAAGTGGACTGGAAATTTTACTGAAGTCTTTTATAAACCTTCTATAATACCCTGCATGGCCAAGGAAACTTCTGACATCTTTTTGTTTTGCAGGAGTTTGTAAATTTTGAATAACTTCAATTTTAGTAGGGTCGACCTGAATTCCATTCTTTGAAACATGATGACTTAGAACAATACCTTCTTCCATCATTAGAAAACACTTTTCACTGTTTAGAGACAAATTTTTCTCTTTGCACATTTTCAATACCTTTTCTAAATTCACCAATGCTTCTTCAAATGTGACTCCATAGGTAGTGAAATCATCCATATAAATCTCCATACAATCATGAAATATATCAGCAAAGATACTAATTACTGCTCTTTGAAATGTTGATGGCGCATTGCATAGACCAAAAGGCAAGACCGAATAAGCAAATGTTCCCCATAGACAGGTAAAAGTGGTCTTATCTTGATCTTCAGGGGCAATTTTTATTTGATTGTACCCACTATAACCATCCAAAAAGGAAAAATATCTTTTGCTAGACAGTGAGTCTAGTACTTGGTCTACAAAAGGTAGTGGAAAGTGATCTTTTTTAGTGGCATTGTTCAACTCTCTGTAATCTACACACTCTCCATTTTCCACCTTTCTTGGGGACAATGACTAGTGGAGAAACCCATTGACTGTCAGAGATTGGATAAATAAAATCAGCATCAAGCAACTTTTGAAACTCACTTTTAACTATTTCTCTAAGTGCTGGATTTACTCTTCTTTGAGGTTGTCTAATTGGTGAACAATCTTCTTTGATATATATCCTATGAGTACAAACTCGAGGATCTATTCCTTGCATGTCCCCATATTCACATGCAAAAGCTTTATGCTATTCTTGTAGCATTTTTAATAAGACAACCTCTTGAGATTGTGAGAGCTTGCTATTGACATTCAAACAATGACCTAGAGACAATTCTATTTGCTTCGTGAGATTACTCATAGAATCTACAGGTGATGTTTGTACCTCTTGTGGAAGCAAGTTATGAAAAATTGTAGGAAGTTTAGGCAGTGAACTCTCAGAATTTGGTTGCTACAGGAAACATTGTAGATGGCTACCATTTCGATCAGATGAACTACCCGTATCAGAGTTGTACTGTAGAATTTGAAAAAAAAAGCATCCTCACTCTGAAGTTGTGGGAATGGATCATTTTGAATCATCATTAATTGAGCCAAAGAATTGGCTTCTTCAGTTTCTTCCCCCACATCTGGCCAAATAGGTTGGGACAAATCTAGTTGAGCTCTAGTAGGTAGATACAGAGCCAATTTCTTTGTGGACTATCCATCAGAAATGGTCATATCTCTAGAACAACATCCTATAAAAGCATTAGCAGTTGCTAACCGTGGTCTACCAAGGATAACTGGATACCCTCCTAAAGTTGCCTTAACTGATAATATTGTGAAATCAGCAGGATACTCCCAAGATTCAAGAGTGACAATTATATCTTCCACCATCCCATCAGGTTTAACTGTGGAGCTATTTGCAAGCTGCAAAACTGTGGGTGTATACCTAATGTTTGAAATATTCAAGGAGTCCATAGTATGCGTTGTCATGACATTAATGGTAGCACCTAAATCAATCAAAACATTTTTTACAACTTGGCCATTTATATGTATCTGCACTACAGGACTTCCAGGGTCAATATACTTTGGGATGACTACATTTCCTAACATTATATCAGCCAATTTCCCTAAGACATGAATTGTTTGAGGATCCTTTTTCTTTCGTCTAGGCTTCTTCAAACAGGCCTCTTTAATAGCTTTGTCAAAAATGGGAACATCTTTAATAGCCTGAAATAAAGGGATTTGAATTTGTACATTCTTGAACTGATCCAGGATGTTAAAAGTGGGTTCTTCCATGGATTTAGATGCAGTACTTTGCAACCTCTGAGGAAAAGGTGGGTTTTCTTGATTTTGCAAAACAGGCTCCTTAGAAACCGTATCAGTTATGGGCATATGCTGAGTAGGAACAGCAGGTGTAGTAGATTCTTCAAGGGGAGAATCTGGTATTTCAGTAATCAGAGGAAATTTTGGAGTAGGTAAAGTAGTTCTAGACCTCAAATGGATGTCATTAACGTTTAAGGCATAAGCTTGATATTGGTTGGCTTCGGCAAGATACGCAAGCTACTGTGGCTGCTACTGTTGCTTATTATTGGGATTTGGCAATGGCTGGGCAGGCATAGGCATTTGTTTTGGAGGTCCAAGATTTGTGGCAGTTGTTGTAGGAGGTGGCATGAGGGCCTGTGGTTGTGGCTGTGGAAGCTGCAGGAATCTAGGGGACTGGTTTTGCCATTGCTGAGGTCCTTTCCATTGAGGATTTTGCTGCCAATTTTCTAAAGGTGGGTTTCATTTCCCTTGTGGCTGCTGCCAACCTCCTTGAGGAGATTGCCATTACAGGTTCTGATAATTAGGCCAACTTGGTTGAGGTGGATCTCAGAGTGGTGGTGGTCCATATGCATGTTGTCATTGGTTATTATAGCTAGAATAAGGATTACTAAAAGTTAAAGGATCTTGAGGCATACCTTGTCTTTGGGCCCATGGTCTCGTTTGTGCAACAAAGAACACTTGATCATCATCACCTTCTACTGGCTTGAAGTCAGTAGGTAGTTGCCTGACTTCCAAATTAGCCACCATCTTGCATTTGTAGTCACGTTTCTTCTGTCTGTAGTATGGACAGAACTCGGTCAAAATTGCCTCAGCTTCCTCATATTTTCTCTAAGCTTGCATAATGTCTAGTTGTGTAGCCATATTATTAATGATGTCCTACTTGAAGTCAGATAGCAAATTTGTGATCTCCATCCGGGAAACTCCACCAGAAGAAGACTTCCCCATTGTAGCATGATGACCTCGACCTTTCTTAACTATTGCTCGAGAGTAGTTAAGACATATTTTCTTTATATCATCCCAAGGCAGTTGGGTCATATCACCTCCTTCCATCAGGTCCAGGGCATCTATACAGGCATCACTGATTCCCCTTAGAAAGAGTAGTTTCTGAGAGTTCTCGTTGAGAGTATGGTTTGAGTTCCTTTTTAGTGAAAACAAAAATCTAGAAATATAATCTTCCAGACTTTCATCATCCTACTGAATTCAGAATATGTCATCACTTTTGCTGGCACTCTTACAATATTCCTTATACTTTTCAAAGAATTTCGTCTGCATGGCCACCCAACTATCAACAACGCCTCTTCCTAGACTCATGAACCATCTGAGAGCTCCTTCCTTCAAGGTGGAAGGAAATAAATTCAGTTTATGAGCGTCTATGTTGTAGTCATAACTGCGATAGAGGACATCGAATTCAAACAGAAAAGTTTCTAGGTCCTCTGTGACTAGGCCATAGAATTTTGGAAGCAATGAAGAAGGTATATTCTTAATATTTTCAGTATCTCGTTGGGGAACAATGGAAAACTCAAACATAGGAGGTGGATTGTTAGGTGGATTATTTTCCATGTTTGCTTGCTAGAATAACAGAGCGAATGGATTTTCTTCAGGTTTGTTGTCAGCTGGGTCAAATGGTAGTTCAACAAACAGGTTTTCAGGGAGGAACCTTCCCAGTGCATCTCTTCTTCTTCTATGCATGCAATACGGTGAATAGTGACTTCAAAGATTTAGAAAATTTTTGACTAACAAACTAAACTAATGCTAAAAATGACTTCTGAAAAATTCCTAGCTGGATGTCATCCCCAGCAATGGCGCCAAAAATGGTCGTGCCCACAAAAGGATATGAAAATCATAGTAAAACCTTTCCTGGGAATTGGTCATTCTGACAGGTGACTAATATCTCTCTGTGGACGTTCATTTACTTGTTAAACCAGGGGACATATACTTTAAATGGCACGGCAAAATATATGCACTAAGAACTAGTTTCGGTCAAATCTTAGCAGAAATAAATACTGGAAAGGAATTCTATCTATGCCACAGGAAGGTAATGCAAAGTTCTTTAACTCAACTATGATTTGATTAAAACAGAAACCATAATAGCTACGACTGAAACACAAACTATGAACTGGCCTTATGCTGTAGGAACAGGCACAGGGATGGATTCCCTATGCTGCAGGAGCAATACAAGACTGAGTTTGTATGAAAACTTCAAAGATGAAAGCTAACTGAAGATCAACAGAAAAGAACAACTAACTAACTAGCTACAGATACTTACTAAGTGGGCCCCCTTAGCAAGCATCTACTGATTACACAGGTGCTGGACTTAGAACTTCATTAAACTTTATTCATGAAAACATAATGATATACATTGTTTTGTTGATATGAAAACTAACAACAAACTTTGTCTCTTGTCAAACAGATTCTACTTTTCATTATCATATTGATTCTTACATGATATCTGCTATCACTATGCTTCTATCTTACTCTAACTATCATCTCCTTCTCACTCGCGCAGGAGGAGTACTTTATTTAAAATCAAGAGAGCAACTAACTAACTAACCCTATCAAAGAAAGACGTGGAAGTAAAGTGTATCCCAGAATCAAGGAACAAACTTTATAAATGAATTTATGCGTTCAACCTGATCCAGAGATAATGTAGTGCTCCACTCTTTCTAGATTGACTGTTATTAAAAATATTTTCCAATGGTTTCGGTCAAAGAGTCTTCGTCGGAGCTTCCTCGAAGTTGTGTAGAAAATGGACTTTACTGCAAGGCCGAAATCGGCTGCACTTGACTCGATCATTCTTCAACAACCTGCAAAACAAAAGGTAATAAATGCGAAAGAAAATGCGTATGGCACATACACGATATCCATTCATTAATCACACATTTAAATCTATTTCATCATTCAAAAACTGTATGTGATATACCAATCATTTAGGGAGTCAACGGGGCAATAAATGTAATCAAGTCAACACAATAAGCTGTAGGAATATGAAAGTATTTTACTACAGGATATCCCAATAAAAGGTTTCAATAGAGTTTAAACAGCCACAAAATAACAAAAGTAAAGATATTAAGAGTCCATCATAATATCCAAATTATGAGCACTTTTTAAGCTCATTAGCCATTCCAGGCCTTCTCATCTTATACTCAAGACTGAACTAGTTCAAGAGTCCATAAGTGAGGCATAATACTCTTCTTAAATATTTTTAATCTATCTACTGTGTTCTTTAGTTATCATTGACTTACTAACTCTTTGTAAGTTACCCTGACACCACTTTGTGTGTCGGCCCTTACACAGAGCCACTCCCCTAAACATAACAAAAGAATCTAAATTTTCTATCTAGGGTAGACAAAGTGCACAAAATTCAACATATAATACCAGATATACCACAATGGACATCACAATCTGTTCACAAATATCAAGTGCACTACCCAAATTTGTTCAAACACATGAAACCATAGTAAAATTTAACTCCCTTGAAGAGACTACAACTGGAAGACTTGAAATCACATAAAAATAATCCCCATTTTCCCAGTAAAAATTTAAAGCAACTTAAAGAAAATTCACGTCTATCATTTGGATTTACTATATCTAGTCAATCAAGAATCAGTAGTATAAAATTATTCATCTAATACATAATTTATCCACCATCTAACATGAAAATCAAATCCACAATTATTCCAATTTTACAATCATATTTAATAATACAACTCCCTATTACAGTAAAAAAATATAATATCCTCTTCATATTCACTTAAATAATTTACTTCCTCTTCACATAATTATTCATAGATTAATTTTAATAAATATTAAATTACCAAAATCAATTGATATAAATAATATATATATATTAAATATACTAAATATCATTAATAATATATAATATATAATATATATTTATATTTTATTTTTAAACTAAATCGAAATTAAAACTTAAACCATGCGAATATTTATTTTGAATAACAAAAAACGCAGTGTATGGCAAAATGCGAGCTGCATAGGGCAGCCTCCATTGTGGAGGGCGTGCTGCCTATGGGACGGCGTTACCTCCACATATATGTGGAGGGTTGACGCTACCTCATGGCAGCTGCTCCCCATAGAACTGTGGTGGGCGCCGCCTCACAGAGGCTGCGCCCCATAGTGGGAGCGGCAGAAATAGGGGATAACCCTAGCCCTATATACATATATTTAATCCAAATTAAAATTTCAGAAATTCCCATTAAAAGAACTACGCGGAATTTAAATTTCTTTAAAAAAAACAAACAATAAATATTCAAAACCCTGTTTCACCCGTACGACGATTTTAAATAATAAATCTCTGTGTAAATTAAAATTCATTTGAAATATAATTTCATGTATAGAATGTATAGTTTATACAACACTATAAATAAATATTAAACATTCTTATAAAACAAAACTTATTACTCAAAAAGAGCATTTGTATATAAAAATATTCTTCAAACAGATTTAATCAAATAACACAGAAATTCTCAATTTTGGGATTTCAATTTTAAAACAATAAACATTTCACTCAAAATTAAATCCCCAATTTCTTTCCTACAATTATCACAGAGGTTTCATTTAAAACTTGTTTTGAATTCCTTCTTTTGTTTAACCATGTTTTTTTTAAGGTTGTTCTACAAATGTAATAAAACTTTACTTTCTTGAAGATTCTTGTAGAAAAATATCAAATTTCAACAGAAAGATTTTCTACAAACAATTTGCCAAGAAGAAGGGTTTTAAACAAACAATTTCTTTTCAAAAACAAACAAACTAAAAATACCAAGGAAATACCTATTTCCTGTGTTTTGAAGATCTTAGTTGTTGGAGAGAATCTTTTGCCTGTAGAATGCAATCCTCCAAATCTTCTTCAAAACACCAAATCCAAAGAAAGCTATATCCAATCACACAGATCTTCCAAGCAAAGAAATCTTCCACAAATATACAACCCAAAAGAGGAAGTAACAATTTCTTTTTAAAAATGATTTTTACACGGCAAATTATTCTATCATTTCCCCATGAAGAAAAATTAATAATCCCTCTGTGTTTCCCAGATCCCAGATAATATTCGTGAACAACCTCAACCATAAACAATCAATTCAACTGATACACATGTCGAGAAGTACAAAATATCCTCAACAACTTCTCGGCAATCTTGCCTTCCAAAATTGCATGCATTTTATTTATTTTAAAATTTCAATTTTTAAAATTGCAAATATATTTAATAATAAAATATGCCATTTCCACAAAAATATTTAATTTAAATAAAATTTATTCACACATTTAAAACAATTTAATTTAATTAATTAATTAATTAATTTAATTAAATAAATTTAATCTTTTAAGATCAAATTATTTAACCCAACAAACTAATTAATTAATTAAAAAAATATAAAACCTTATTTTAACATTTAAAAATTAATTTAAATAACAGTAAATTAAGGAATAATAACTATCATTAAAATTAACAAGATTTTCCTTTTCAAGCAAATAATCCAAACAGGAAAAAGACAAAACAATCTAAGACTCCAACTAACTGACGATGTACTATGACTGGGTTATAGACTAGACTAGGATGAACCATGCTACTACCTCCCAATCAACACTTTCGTTGAGTCTTGACACGCTCGGACCTGAATAACCAGGTGGAGTCGGTGTCATGTACCTGCAATCTTGCAACCAAGCAAATAACATGCATATACATATAATCCATTGTACAGGCACACCGTGCAGAGAAAATCATAGATATCACAGGGCACTCACAAGCGAGTGATGTAATTTCGTTCTCCACACCAATACACATCACATCAAACTGACGAATTAAATAATAGTTAGTCCATCATAAACATATACATAGCAATAATCATCTGAAGGAAAACATCTACGCTTTATCAAATCATATCAGAAATCAAATATCGCAATACAATGTATCATCATGTCACAAAGTGAATCCACTGTCGCTCAAAATCAGCAATCCAAAATATCCAAACAAAGCACCAAAGTCTAACAATATGCATACATGCAGTAGAAAAAATAAGCATAAATGGAGAGGTACTACAATGGGAATTGAAGGGAGATTATTCTCATTTGAAATGTATTAAAAACATCATTCAAGCTTGAATGGGGGTTCAATCAATAATTTTTTTGAAGATTGGTGCTCTTCACACCGCCTAAAACTATGGAATTTCAACATTCTTCTAAGTTTTCAGTTTCTTTTCTATGTGTACGGCCTAGTATAGGCCTCTTATGAAAATAAATTCATGAAACATTGTGGTGGAAGGTATTAACCTATATTTCAATCTATTTTGATACACCTTTGGTTGTTTTAGTGAAAGGAAAATCCATTTTTCTTTATTCAGCCTGTACAGATCAGCAAGGTCTCAGTTTACTTTAAATTTTGTGATGGAGCTCTTCCTCCTACTGTGGTGAATTGTGACTTAGAGGAAAGGTTTAAAATATTGTTTTTTCAAGTTTTCTTAACTCTTTTAATAATGGTAAGGCGTTTATAGGGCTGGTGATGTTGTTTTAGGTTGAGAATGTGAGATTTTGGCTTGAAATGGAGGAACCAAAGTGATGTTTTTGAGATCTACTGAGTCTAAAGGCTAGGTGAAGGTTTATTATGTGTGTGCAGACCCTAAAAAACCTTTTTGATGCTTTGGTGAGGTTTGGAAGGCCTTGGAGTTGTGAGATGCTAAAAACCCTACGTATTTGTTAGAAAATTGAGGGTTTTAATCAATTATGGCTTAGAGGTTGAGTGTTTTTCTAAAACCTATGGAATTTGGAATATTGTGACCTATTTGATGACTTTCCAAGAGGTTGTGGGGTTATAAGAAGTTTAAAGAGCAGTTTGTTTGTAAAACAGGGCTAATTTTGTAGCCTTTTTGTAGGGCAGTTTGAAGGATCTCCAAGAAATTGCAAAGAAACCTTGTATGTTTAGCTTGGGAATGGTTTTGGGGGTTTGAGTAGATTTTATATTGATGATGAGATTGTCCTTGAGAGAAATTCTCTAAAATTTAAACCAAATTGTTGACTTTCAAAGCCTTTTTGTTGGTAGTTGTTCCAAGATGGCCAAATGAAATAACAAAGGTTGTTGATTTACTAAAATCTGATTTGTTTGAGTCTTCTCCACCTTGACTCCACATCACTAAAGTTTCTCCTAAGTCACTAGTGTATCTCTATTTTCCTTTTCAGACTCTTTCATTGCTACAGATCATCTCTGGGATTTAATAGTTTGTACCACATGGTTGATGTGCTTTGAAGCCTTGCATCTAAAGGAAATTTCATCAACATAAATACTACTACTCTCTGAAGGTTAACAATCTCAATCTCACTAATTGTACATTTACAACCATATTCAAAGATTTTCCTTCAAAAGGCTACAAATTCAAATATTAACTTAAATAGCCTTCAAGAGGCTTTAAGTATTCTTTACAAATGATTTTACATCTTTCCAATCATGCCTAACTATTCTTTTTGTAACTAACATGACTTATTACATTATAAATCAATTGTGGATGTGTTATGACCTTATTCAATTGACAAAACTCAAAACTCAAAACTAACTTAAAATATTTCTGTGAACCAAATTTGCTCAATAACCTTGGTGCCCCTACACCAAATTTCATTATTTCAGTAAATGTCATTACAAATAAATTTCATTACAATGCCTTAGGTACTCTATTCTCATAGATATTTTACAATGTCACTCATACATTCGAGATTCTCTTATAATGTCTACATCATAGGTTCTCATTTAGAGGTTAACTTCAAATGAGAAACTTGAGATTCCCTCACAAAGCTTCACACACTCTTTTATAATGGCTTGAAATCAAAATTGAGATTTGTCAAGATTATCAAAATAAGGATGTTGCATTGCTTTTTGGCTGAGATTCTCTTCGATGGCTCCAAAATAAGAATTTTTTGCAAGGAGAGACCAATCAATTTTTACTAGTTTAGTTACATATAGGCAAAGTAAAAGAATAAAAATAAACAACTCATGTCCAAAATGGAAATGAAATGAAAATTGATGGAAGGAACTTACAGATAGGCATGGAAGTCTCTCAACTTAGTCACTCCTGCTCATACATCTTCATTGCAAGTTCCAAGATACCTATTGCACACAACACCTCTCATGAATCTAGAATATCTTGAAATTCGATATGCTCCTATAATGTCTACATCATAGGTGCTCATGATACTTAGGTTAACTTCAAATGAATAACTTGAAATTCCCTCACCAAGCTTCACACACACTTTTGTAATGGCTGAAAATCATAATTGAGATTTGGATTCATAATTAAAATAGGGATGTTGCATTTCTTTTATGCCTGAGATTCTCTTGGATGGCTCATAAATCTGCATTTTCTGCAAGGGGACACCATTCAATGTTTATCAGGTTACTCACAGATATGCAAAGTAAAATAAGACATGATAGCATTGGCATCAAACAAATTAACGTGGATACAAGTATAAATTAATAAGAACCATTGTGCATATACTTACAAATTAATCCAATGAACCATCTAGATCTGCTCTACTCTTTATTGTCAAGTATTGCCCCATGGTAAGACTCACAGACCTTCCACAAGGTCTTGTTCAAAGGTCTACCTCCATATTTTCTCAAACGAACATTGGATGCCACAACAATGTTCAAGTAATGAAGAATCTTATGATGCGTGTCAAAGTTCTCAGAAAGCCAATGTTTAACACTCTTATGTGGTACCTTCTAAGCCACGTTCCAGTAACAACAACTGAACCTGTAGGATATTCGATGTTTTCTCCATCTATAACTAGGGCTTCCAATTTCATTTTGGCCTGAACACAATGAAACAAGTAATAGTTTGTTCCCTCTTCATTTTCTTCATCTGCAATAACAACATAAACATGCCCTGCATTGATATGTAAATAAAATCACTTAAAATTAGTCAACATTACGAATACAGTACAAAGTAATATAACAATATGGAATTTGAAAAACTAAGCAAGTAGATATATTACCTGGTTGAACTAGATCTAATACGTGGTCAAAGTTGACCAATGATTCCATCTATGTTAGTTCCAATGCCGTCGGAGGGCAATATGTGTGAAAGTGGGGTAAGATAACTTTTCAACCATTTGTCAACCCACTCCCCTGACTCACAATCATTCTAGGTTTGCATTGTACATAAAGAACAAAAGCATGCCATCTTATGTGTATCGATACTCCATGAACTTGCATTTGAGCTAAGGAAAGAGTGTAGCTCACTTGATCCTATTAGTGTACAACAATCCTCATATGGTGCAATGTTAGTATCATCCATCAACCAAAAAAATCTATGAATTAAAGACATACCTCATTACTTAGACCCATCAAAGCATTACACCACTCGACAATTGAACTTGCATCTATCAACTTTGCACTGTCTTTATACTTTAGCTCTTCTCATGCTAATGCTCTTTTCACGCATGTTCCTGCTCATGCTCCCCCTTTCCATGCCTGGCCTCACAAAAGTTCCACATATGTTGAACACCTATAGTGAGATGCATCCTGCACAACCAGTAGAACATGCATACATTCTTGAACTGTGTTGCATAGTTATTCGACCATATTATATGCTGGTCGTATGCTATGCCCCTCTGAGCCAAATCACTACAAAACATCTGAATTGCATGAACTATAGAGAATGTGTGTGATCATCACTAATTTAAAAGTGATACTCCCTCAATACCTTCCTTTGGTCCTCTGTACTAACAGCTATATGAATGAATGCTATGTGCACAAATATTGAAATTTTTGTGGAATTGTAATACTGTGACTGCACCTCACACTGTGGTTGTAGAATGTATTTCTCTACAAATTCAACCACTGATACTATGCTTCCAACTGGAAAGGTGTCCTTGCATAGCTTGAATTGTGTTTCCAGCCATCGGGCTCTATGGGTATGCCTTGCATACTCATACACTAGATTCTCATGAAACATGGACATAAACTGATACACTGGAATCTTCTCAATAACCAAATCACACCTTTTTGCTTAAGACCCATCTTTTGTAGCATATGCCACTATTTTATACTTCCCGAAATCTACTAGTTTATGCCTCACCTCATCTGTGCTTTCCATATGTTGACATACTGGCATTCATTGCAAGCCACCACAATGCTCGCATGAACCATCTAAGCATGTTGTCCTATAGAATATTTTGCCATCCTCTATTTGACATCAAAATTTTGATAAGAACTCTCTTGAAAATTTTGGTGGGGCGTCTATGCCACAATCCTGCAAAACATCATTAGTATGCAAATCTAAACATATAGAATGATAAACATCATAATGGTTAGCGAATTTAATATGTATTCTACAACAACAAGTAGTGTGTGTGTGATTTATCTGGGCATAAAAAGGTTTAATAATTTCAAAAAACCTTTGAGAAATACTAATTTGAGGATAAGCATTTTGAAATTTATGAAAAAATTGGGTTTGAGTCGTATCCAAAAAATGCTTTGGATGTGGCTCAGGGTTCTGACTACTAATTCTCCTTCTTATGACATCCCTTTGATTCAAAGATCACCTTGTATTATTCTTCCAATAATCTTCAATTAGTGTTCTCAATGCTTCAACAACTTTTTTATCTTTATGTGGCAGTCTTCCCGAGAATGCCCCCATAATTCATTTGAATCAATGTTGTCAATTCTTTGCCACCTTTGAATGGCTTTTGATAAATGTTTTCTAATCATTCCCATTTGTTCACTTGTCTTTTTGATGAGACAAGATCTCTTTTTTTGATAGCTTACGAAAGTCGATGTAATGACACATTGGGTGACATTACTATCCTTTGAGCATGAGGTCTTACCCACACTCTCATAAGCATCCATTAGATTATTCACAATAGTGTTTTTACTTGATGCATTCAATGTTCTCAACCCAAGAGTCTTCATGATGTTTATGTACTTTAAACCCCGCATCATTTGAACAAATAGTTGACATCTTCCGATCTCATTTATCCTTTCAAAGAACATTTTCCAAATCTTATCAGCATATCTTCTACAAGTGCATTCTAGAATCTTACCTTCCATGTGCTGAAAAATATCCGCATAAATATTAATCAAAAACTTTGGATTTCTACGCAAAATTCTAGGTGGTGTTCTCTTAGGTACATACATATCAACATTAGCAATTTCATCAATATTTAATTGAGGTGGGCTAGATTGTGCACCTTCGACTGAGGGTGGAATAGAATACATGCCTTGAGGTTCACATGAGGATGATGGCATACCTTGTTCATCAAATCCGAGTTATGATGTACTCTCAACTTCAAATGTGGTGGATGGTGTCCAACCATACTCACTTGTGGTAAATGGTGTCCCTCCATATTTGCTTGTGCTTAATGGTGTCCCTTTGTATTCACTTGTAGTAGAGGGTGTGTCTTAAACTACGGTATCTACATCTCCCCTAGCATGACTCTTTTGCATTTGTGCTGCCAATTTCTTTTCTCTTTTTGACAAATGAGGTTTCTCTTCAACTAACTTGTTTTCATCAATTGTTCCAAATTTCTGTTTTTCATGATATTCCCTCATCCCTTTTTTATCTTTATCTCTAAAGGCTTGGAGCTGATCATCTGTTAGTTTTTTTCCTTTTAATAGTTCATTTCTTTGGCATGATGAATAATTTTACCTGTGCAAAAAGTGCTAAGTCAAGTCAAATTAACTAATAGTGAAGGGTTGTAAAAGTCTATTAAAGAGGGAGACCATCGGTCACCTCTTTCAAATGTTAGTTTTCGAAGTTGAAATAGTTTTTTTTAAGAGGGAAATATTATAAAAGGCCATGATAAACTTAAACGGATGATGATCTTGGATTGGGCGTCAAACCAAATGAGGAAATGTTGAGTTTTCCTTAACAAAATTAAGCTTTTGGTGACTGGAATTGAGTTTCTAAGTTGGGCAGCATTATTTTATGTTAGATTGAGCATGAACAAGGTATATTAGGCTTGTTTTAATAGTTTTCAAGTTTTGGAGTGTCTGGCAAGTGCTACTTTCAATAAAACATATGATTTCTAAGCCTAGGGAGAGGGTTTTATGGTTTGGGTGATAAATGATTGAATCTCTGCAATCTAATGTTACAATTTGAAGTTTCGATAGATATAAAGTGCTGCCCCAAGGTTTTAGGAGATTTGGACACATTTTGAAGGTGGTCCCTTTGTAAAAGTGGGCTAATTTGGGCCCTTAAAAGTGTAGAAAACTTAATAATTTGTGCAGTTTGGTACAAAACAAGCATTGGTGAGTGTTGGATATGTTGAAAGGCTCTGTAATGGGTAAAATAAAGGTGTCTAAATGGTCCTAGGTCTTTAGAACAACAAATCATTATGGTGCCAAGTCTTAACTTGGACTTCAATCTATTTTGAGACTCCTTTGGTTGTTTTGGTGAACGAAAAACTCCATTCTTCATGATCAGCCTGTACAGACCAGCAGGGTAAGAGTTTTACTTTAATTTAAAGATGGAGTCTTTCCTCCTATTGTGGTAACCTATGATTTGGAGGAAAGGCATGTAATATGTTGTTTTCAAGTTTCATGTTTCTTTTAATAGTGGTAAGGTGTCTATAGGGCTGGTGATGTTATATTAGGCTGAGAATGTGAGTTTTTGGCATGAAAAGGAGGAACCAAAGTGGTGTTTTTGAGATCTAATGAGGCTAAAGGCCTAGTGAAGGTTTATTTTGTTTTGTAGACCCTAAAAAACTTTTTTGATGCTTTGGTGAGGGTTGGAAGGCCTTGGAGTTGTGAAATATAGAAAACCCTAGATATTTATGAGAAAATTGAGGGTTTTTGTATTGGAAACCTATTTGAGCATGCAAAGTCCTAAAACTTGGAAAATATTTTGTTTTGAGACCTAAGTAAAGACTATTTTTGGATTTGGGGGTCTACTGAGAAGTGAGAAGGTTGTGTGGGGAATAATACCCGATTGAGTGACTTTGTTGAAAGAAGAGATGATGATGAAATTGTAAATTGTAAATTTGTTTGTAGATTGGAGTTGTGTGTTTGTGTGTTGCAGGCCTCCCCCTACTGCATTAGGAGTATATTCCAATTTTTTAGAGACATGTATGGAAATTTTGGTAGCATAAACAAGGCAATTAGTTGGTTTGTATAATTGTTTGACAAAATACCTCAATGAAAGCTTTGGAAGCATACACAAAGAAATTCAATTGTTAAATTTAAGAAAATGCCTCAAAGAGATGTGGTTTAAAAATGCAATAGGAAAGTGTATAGAATTGTGTAATTTAAAATATCCATTGACAACCTAAGGTTGTAACATGACAAACAAACAATTTGATCAACATGGAATAAGCAAAACAACAAAAATGAAAGCAAGCCATAATAGAATGAAAGAAAATGTACAAAGACTTCACATACCTAAAAAACCAAAGTTTCAAATGGAGGATTTCTACTCAATTATGTAGCCTTTGCTTCTTCTTTCCTCAAACTCCTCTTGTTCCCCTCCAAACTTCAATTGTATATCAATTATCACTGTAATTCAAACTTGAATTGATATTATATGCCTTTCAACATAAAAACTCTACTATTTCATGCAAAGGTGATGGAAATATCATGAAAAAGGTGGTGGAATCTAAAAATCATGCATGCACACTTCACTTAATCACCAAAAAGCTACTTTTTGTTAGAGCATGCACAGAACCAGGATAATATGTAGAATGTGAGCCGACGTCACAGGTATATTGTGTTTTTTAACCATTTTTAGTGCAATACAATACACATTCACG